>JAKSZP010014683.1:0-131153 GCA_022478985.1 Massospora cicadina
GAATCACCCATCCTTATCTCAGCAGCAATGGTCTTCCCCATTCTGGCTAGGATTCCATCATTGGATATCCTTGAGACCTAAAATGAAAATAGTCAGAAAACGTGTCCCTAACGTTTTTCTCTTGATCCAAATGAACAAGCCATATTTAGCAAGTGACCTGCTTAGGTAATGGGGTTTGTTACCCATTAAGGCAGTTCATGAACCAACTGAATGATTCGCTAGTTGCAGGTGGCATCACTTGCCTCACAACTTACTACTTCCATTCCCAATCAGTTGGTGATGAAACCTGACCAATACCAATTGGTACACCTGATAGTCAACTACTTTCAGATGACCCTATTTTGTCAGCAACTCTGCCCAACAAGATCTTAAGCATTCATCCAGACTGATCCCTGATGGATCTTATCAGGCGAATATACTAAAATCCCCCAAACATAGTTACCCCAAAATCAGGGTCAATTGATTTTCCAATTCACCTCGCATTTAGGAATTATCTCATAGGAATTTCTGGTAATCTAGCCAGCTGGGAATATGGGCAAAAATCCCAACAACATACCACCACAGTAAAAAATAAGTTATTGTGCTGTTTGTGCAGAGTTTCCTGTATGGTTTTAATGATTTATTTGTTCTATTTGAAAAGAGTAATCATATTATTATAAGATATAAATACCCAAACATTGCCATGTTATTTTAATATATATAATTGTAATTTAATTTAGTGATTTTGAAATTTATACTCAATATTAAATTACTTATTTTTAAGCATGGGAAACGTACTTAATAAACACTAATTTTCTCCTATTTTTAAAGTTTCTTTAACTAATGCTCACTTTACCATTACCAGCAATAAATCTAAAAAAGCACCTGTATAATTTTTAAGCTCTGTTAGATAAAAATATAATTAAGCTAAATATGCTCTAGACATTTCTAATGTTAAAAGTTGCAGTTGCAGTTGCAGATTTTATTCTGTGTTTTAAAGTTTTTATTTTACTAAAAAAAGTTTATATTTTAAACTTCCCATACTATACTTTTAGCTAACCAAACAACACTCATTTTTATATGAAGAAACAGTTAGTAATCTAGGTATTACTAAACCTTTAGATACCTATAGTTCATTTTCTAGTATTATTTTTCTAAAAGCCTAAATGAAGAAGACTTCTCAACAACAGAGCATCGTCATTATTGTAATAAATTGCTTGTAAAAGGCAAAAGTATAGTATGCAAATTAGTAAACTTAAAAAGTATAGTGAAGAGGAGTGGTAGCATAATGGGGTGGTTCCTGCTCCACTTTGGGTTGGGTTTTGATTAGAACAGATTCAAAACCAGCACTGGCTAAAAAAATTGGTGTGGTATGTTTGTCCCAAGGTCAACCTGCCAAATTTACTTTTTAAAAGTAAAATAAAAAACATCAAATTTTAGCCAGAACCTATGATGCTTTTTTCTTGATACACACTGGACTGGATACTAAGGGTATACCACTTTTTTAATTTCTGCTGAATATTTATTTATATATCAAATGACAACCATTCACATCAAGCACTGAACACACTGAGAAGATCCATGAAATTATACCAACTGCAATATACTTTAACAAAAGCTCTTCCCTGAAAATTGCAGAGGATATAGATACACCGATTTGAAAACATCATAATAAACTTCAAACTAGAAACAAAGTGATTGTATACAAGTGAAAGAACTAGCCAAGTATAAGATAGTACAGAAGTATTGTTTGGACAATTAAAGGAAGTAAAAAGGTAATAATGATTTGAGAACAAGTAAATTAGATTGAAGGAGGAAAAGTAAGCAGAAGCCCTTGATACTGCAAGATAAACCCTTAAACAGAAGCAAATTTACCTTACCAGTAATATAAACCCAAATACCCCATATAATACTCTTAGTAAAGACCTTTAAGACCTTCAGCCCACCATGGATGATATTATCCATTGATATTCATGATATGGTGCAGAATAGCCTAGTGTCTATCATGGCCTCATAAAACTAATATAAAAAGCTTAATGTTTATCAGAAAGAAAACACAGATACAATAAATAGATTCTATGAAGCATCAGGACCTCTATAATAGCAAACAGATACCTCGTTATTCAAAACAATTTAATGAAAATTATGAGTTGCAGTTCATATCAAGCTATTATGATCACTACTCAGAACTAACTAAGCTCTGTGAAAGCATAGCTGGCAATCTAGGCTTACTAATAGTGACAATCTAGCATAACAGGACTTTTATCTATTAAGATTTTGGGCAAAAATTAAATGTCTGATAAACTATCTTAAACATTTAATTTCTTAGTAAAAAAAGTAAGTTCCATGTCATTCAGAAAGAATGTTCCATAAATTTTTTTTAAAAATAACATATAGTACTGTATCTTGTGGCTTTGTGGTCAAAGAATAAGCAAAGTTTAAGTTGATCAATTACTTTTCATCCAGAAGGTAAAGGCTTGTTCATTTTTTTCTAAAAACCAACCATATATTAATGCACATATCTAAATCCTTTTTGATTGTGAATAAAGTAGATTCTTTGAACAATTTAATTGGTATGGTATATCCAGAAAGCACCAATTACCAAGGGAGATAAATTTTTAGATAGATAGATTAAATGTAGAAAAGGATCATGAATCCCTTAATAGGATCAAACCAATGCATATTTGATTGTCAGATATGATGTGACAAAGATTGACGTGGATTCTATATTGAGTACTTTAACATAAGATATGAGTTATATTTTAAAAGGCTTTTCCATTATCAGGATTTGAGTATAGTTGTTATGGGTGACATCTAAGTGTAATAATAATCTATGAAAATTGATATTGTTTTAATTACAAAGATTAACGCAGGTAGTAAGGTCCACCAAGTTTGAGAGGTGTAATCCATTTTTGAGTGGGTAATCACTAATTTGATTTGTTTGATGTTGTGTAAGGCTTTCTGGTGCCTTTTACCATCTGTTTTCCAAAGCTGCTTCTACCCCACATTGCCTAGATGTTTGCATGTTGAGATGGTTAGGCTCTTTTTAAGCGAAATCCCTCAGCTACACAGACAAAACGAAAGCCTTTACTAGATGTAAGTTCTCCCATTCCGCCACCCCTTTTCCCAAAAATAATCATTCCCAAAACTCAAAATCTCAAAGTTGGTTTGTTTACAAATGTTCACAGTAAGAACTATCAATTCTACTCCAAATCTGTAAGGAGAGTGTCTCTAACTCCAAGCAAAGACAATTAAAAGTATTAAGAATAACAAATCTATACAGTGTCCACAGCTTTATCTCTAAATAGATAAAACTCAAAATACCCTCATGAGGAGGTAAATTGTAAAGCTAGCAAAAGATAACATGAGATATGTAAGCATACAAAAAACCTTTATTGGATGGTAAGAGAGATGACCAAAAGAGAGGCTGGGTGGATAAACACTATCTTTAAGGGAAAATTGGGCAATGACCTGATCAATTTAGTGGGGCTTAGTTTTAATTTTGGCCAATAAAACAATACTTCCATCCATGGTTGTTCTATATCTCAGATATGTGTGAACTCAAGTTTTTACATCAGCTGCATCTTACCATCTTTTGGTTTATTTGAGGTATGCTGACCAGGGGACAGACAGTACTGATCACAACACTCAAAACGGCAAAACAAACTACTAACCAGGTGGGTAGCAGAAACTGCATAACCCACCATGGCAGAGGGTGAGGAGGGGTCGGGGGGTTGGTTTTCAGAAAGACCCACCTCGATCAAGGGGTGTTGGTTACAGTACCAGATCAGAGCAGAGAGCCAGGGCGTTGGGGCATCTGCATAGTGGGGGCTGAGGTCAGCGTAGTAGGAGTTTTCCACTTCTGCATCAAGATAATGATGGGAAAGTGTTTCAACAAAAGCTGCGAGGAGAACTTCAGCTTCTTTGCGGGCTTCAGGAAGTTGGGTGAAAAAGGGAGATACTGTGGCGGGTGATTTTGGCTGAGGGGTTGAATGAAGCAAGCGTTGCGACATTCATAACAGCGATTTCAGCATCATCAAATAGTTTTGAGATGTCACTGCAGGGAGATTCAGGGAAGTTGGGGGGGAAGAAGATGGTGGGCAGGCCATGCTGGAGCTGAGCCACTGACTGGGCCACCTCAGTGCGTAGTTTTGGGCAATGAGGAGAGGCCACCGCAGCTAAGGCGAGCTGGTGGTCACTTTGGAAGGGGGGCTGTATTGGGTATAGGAGCGAAATGGCGAGGGGTAGGGGTTGCATCTTACCATCTTTTAAATACCAAACTTAATAAAAGAGTCTAATTCTTTTTGCAAGCAAATTTAATGACCCCATCTCATTTAAGCCATAGCTGGTAATTTTTGGTACTGGTTTTTAATATCCCAATCTAAAATATGATACCTCAGTGGTAGAGTATGGACTATCTGCTGCTGACTCCCTAAGTTTAATCCTGGTAGATGAACTTTGGGTAGGGGACAACTTTAACTGTGTTGGCTATGTGCACCAATGCCCCAAACTGAGATAGCATATAGCAAGGCGGTCCATGGAGTTCCTGGCCTATCATACGCCAGCATGGAGGTTTTCCAGGTTTTATCCTCCTTTCCCATTTCTTTGATTCCCTTAATTGGTGAAGTATCATCTTAGGTCAGCCCACCTTGAATAAAATTTAAAATTTAATATCCCAATCTGCATCACACGTTTTTTGGTGATAAACCTGGTCTTTCTTGGCCTGAACACAGCGTTGGTTTACAGTATATTTGAGGTCAGGGAGGGCAGCCAACTTGACCCCTTTGGCCTTGCTTACTTCCTCCTTGTCCTTCTGATTTACTACATAAATCATGTCATAAGGCATGGTAAAATCCTAATCTTCCACCACTGATACTGACTCTTACTTTTTATATCTCTCTGATCCCTTTCATTTGCTCTTTTCCAATAGCAATCAAATGTCAGGCCACGTGGGTGGAGCTCATCTCAATCTAGAAACCTTTTGAAAAGTCTCATTGCTTTCTTTTCTTTCCAATTACTTTTACTTTTAGTAATATGATTTGATTCAAATAGTGCAATTTGATAATCAATACCAGGTGAGATGAGCACGAGTAATAAAGTAAAAAATTGGGCAAACGCAGTAAAGGAGAGTGGACTGGATCTGCACCACCCAAAGGTACCAAGCGCACAGGAACAAACAAAAATATCAGTAAAAACAAAAAACCAGAGGTTAAGCACCCTGCGGGTTTTGTGTATTCTTTGGTAAAATACTGCAGATATATGAAATTATGTCAATCACAACCACTGTTATCAATGGAACTTGGGATATGAGTATTCTTGGGCGTAGAAACATTAATAATGTGGGAAAAGTTTGGCAAAGTCCTACTTAAAATTTTCTTTCATGAAGTGTACTAAATGACCCATACTATCCGCAAAGGTTGGGTAGATCTTGGGTTCAAAATAGGGGAAGAAGCAAATGAAGCAGCGAAGGTTAGAGTAGTACTTGGCCTTCCCATCAGTTTACATTTGGTATTTGACCAAATGCACACATTGGACAGAATCTAAAGACATTTTCGTAACTTTTAACTACTTTTCAACTACACTGGTGCACACAGTAGTCAAATGACATCTCTGAGAAGGCTTGGAAGCCTATGGAGAAATCAAACATTCAAAATGCAAAAACTTCAGCTGATGCTGACCCTTAGCACAGGGAAGGTAATTGCAATCATTTCCTCAAACCTGGATATAGAGGAGGATATTAAAAAAATCCCCCACATCGCATCCTTTAGTATAGAAGGGAAAAATCTAACTATTCCATGCAACAATAGAGAGCGCACCCCCATATGCAACCACTTCCAGGCCTTTGGGCATAAGATTCATGCTTGTCCCATAAAAGAAGGCCTAAGAGAAATGTAATTCTATGAAGAAGAAATGGGCGAAGATGACTCAGAGTATGCCAAAATCACAGATACCACACAAGCATTTAGCTGGGGAGAACATGGGTGATATAAAATAATTGATCAATTTCCCTGAAAGAACGAAAAATGGCCAAACAAGCTTGCAAGCTGGCCATGGCCAAGGCAAAAGCATCCGTGGAAACATCCATCTCGCTAAAACAGATCTAGAAAGACATGGATGAACTCGAAACAATGAGCCATTCAAATCCCATGGAAAACCAAACAACCAACCCAAACAGAATGGATTTGGCGGAACCTGATTTTTGATATATATGGTAAAACAGGGGTTTATCACACCCCTAAAATTGCGGAGCATAACCCAATCAGGAGTGGAAATCAACAATGGAACGCGCAAGAGAAAAATGTTGCCAATAAGAGCACTTAAGTGCACCACAATGATAAATTGAAAACCAACAAAGGCAAGAGAGGAGAAAAAACAGCAGTAACAAAAGGGGCAGAATACACCCAAACTCCTACTCATAATCATGCCACCTGCAGCAAAGATGCAATGGATAGTAATGAGGGCAAGGGAGTAGGACCAGGAGACCATGCTAACTGCTCCTGAGGCACATCAGGCATCTCAGTAGAGATAGGTATGCTGAACATAACGGGCCTCAAGGTCTTAACGTCCCAAGCCAAGAAGTTGAGTCTCCTGCAAAACCCACTGTGGATATCCTGGCGGTGCAAAAAAAACCTGCTGTCCACAGGGAAAGGAGGAGGCATGGGAGAACATGCTCCTTCCAACAATATTGTTTTGGTCATAACACTGTGGGATGATAGTACATGCAAACCAAAACTTTAAATTCATAATAAAAATTTGTTTCTGGATGGCTGCATACTATCCATTACTTTCTCATGGCACAAAGAGTGAAAACAATAGCCAGTGTGTATGCACTGAACTGTGCATCAGACTGATGAAAGTTTATTAAAAGCTCTAACACAACTCCATCTTCTCGCAACCACTTTTGTCATGGGAGACATGAACTTCTGGACTAACCCAGATACTGACTGATGGCCACACACAATGAGGGGTATCACAAGGGCAAGTAGAATTTTGCGTTCTAAAGGCCACCCTGGGACTATATAATCCACTACCTAAAAGGTCACCCCCCTACAGAGCATGACACACCCACATGTACACAATGGTGCACTTATCTCTATGTCATGGATATACCTAATACTCACACCATTAATTTTATGACACCAAATTCATAAATTCAAAACTACAAAAATCAAATTTTCCGACCATAAGCTAGTTTTGGTGTCCTACACACCAGCGGAAACAACTACCCAAGCACCCAGATGGTGCAGAATACACCCAGAAGGTTTAGCCAACTCAGAATTTCAATCCTGGATGAAGAAATATCCTCAACATGGGATTTTCAAACACCTTTCTGTTTGGACCCATTAACCACCTGGGAAAATTTTTGTAAAATCAACAACCCAACAGTTTAACACACAACATCTAGAAGATACAGGGTATCTTCAGCCATTATCAAGCACACCTTGTCAGAAATTAGCCACCTGGGAAATAATGTCCCACGTACAGGATATAGTCCTGAATGGGGATGCAAATGGGCAGAGGTTTTGGATCAGCTAAACACCCTGATACACAAACACCAACACTGAGTTGGGGTTCAATATAGAGCAAAAAACACAAAAGATGGAAAAAGTTGATTGAGCTATTTTCCATAAGTTTCATGCCCAAAATAACATGGTAGCCTGCACACAGATCTGACAACTAGACAAATCCATAGCAGAAACACCCAAAGAAGTTACCAACCAAAGTATACAGGTTTTATATAAATATATATAAATCTGAACTATTCAAACCAGCAAAAATTGAAAAATTCCTTGCAAATGCACATATTGACACTGTGACTCAAAACAACAATTTAATTAACCTAATATTGCATGAGGAATTATAGGAAGTAGTACACAGTGCACCAAGAGGGAAATGCCCTGGACCTGATGGATTTCCCTATGAATTTTATATAAAATATTTTACTAACATATCTAATATTCTTTTTGCTTCCATGAACAAGTGTACTATGGAAGTTGCCTCCTACCTGGAGGCAAAAAAGCTTACATTGTCACTTTATTCAAAAAAGGAGATAGACTAAACCTATCCAATTGGTGCCCAATCTCCCTAACCAACACTGATACTAACTTTTTCACAATAATTATGGCCAAACAACTAGGAGAGATTGCAACAGATGTGATATCCCTATCATAATATGGAGTTGTTCCAAGAAGATCCAAATGGGACAATATCCACATAGTTGCAAATGCCTGCCAGTTCAAAACCTCTGGAGCGCTTGTCTTTTTAGATTAGCAGAAGGCATATGACAGAGTGTTTGGACCTATCTCAGAGCCTGCCTTCAAAAATTTAAACTATTAAATAAGTTCATAAACTGGTAGATTTTGTTCACTGAGTCAGCCAACATGGCTGTGCGTGGAGCAGGTTTCTTAACTAACCCAGTCATTCCGCAGGGAGGACTCAAACAAAGGACCCTCTAAGACCTCTATTGTACAATTTTAGTCTTGATCCCCTAATCTGGAATACAAACACACTTCTCAATGGAATAAATGTCAAGGGCCAACCACCAGTCAAAATGATGGCTTTCACTGATAACTGCGTGATGGGTAAATCCAAAAACCAGGATGCTCACAAAATTTAGAAGATAATACAAGAATATTCAGCCATAAGAAACGCATCACTCAGCATTGAGAAAATGGAAATCATACTCTTGGGGAATTATCAGACCCATTGAAAGCCATTTACCCTGAGTTAACAAACCAATACAACATCAAGACTCCTCACCAGACATAGGAGGCAAAGATCAGCAATAACCCCACTAAAACTTCCCTTCACCACCAAGCTGGCAGATGGACCAGTCCATCACTTGGGGGTATGGTTGGAAGCAGGAGGTTACGCCAAATCCATGATGGAAAATCAACTTCTAAGTAATAATATGAAGCATTGCCTCCTTACATGGACATCAAACAGGTCTAATAGGAATTGTAACGGTAGCTAACTCCATGATACTATCAATCATATGGTTTATGGCTCATGCAATTGCTTTCTCACCGGCCTTTTTTAATATAATTTACTCCTTAATATAGGAATGGCTTTGGTCCAACCACAACCCCCCTGTACGCCTTGAAACCCTATTTGGCTCTAGGAGGAACGGAGGTATGGGGCAACTAATTATGTAGAGCAAGCGACCCATATACTAGGATCATGGATAGCTCAGATGACTAGCCCAGATCTTCCAGATATACATTGCGCCAGAACAGCAAGATATAATGTTACATGAGCACTCCAATTAATAAACCCAGATCACTCAAACAAATTAATCAAGTATCTGGCGTCTCATCCTATAGCTGCAGGACCACATGGCACTCCTGCACATTTCAGACAAATACTTCTAGCCATGAGAAGATCAGAGTGGAATATTCACATATGTGATCAGATCAATCACAAAGAACTCCTAAGGCTAACTCACAGACAGGAAATTAATGGCCAAATAGTCACAGATAACATAATATGCAGAAATCTGAGTACTATGGCCAGGATTGATTACCTGGATCATATGGATATACCATACAACCTGAAGACCCAAAGAAGAGTCTGGAGATACACACTTCACTCACTACTTAAACCCAGGATAAGAGAACATGTGTGGAGATGAATGAGGAGAGTATAACGCATAGCAGAACGGTCAAATGCAGTCCATTCCTTGTATACAATATGTGGTTAATATGGAATCCTAGTACACCGTTTAGAACAATGTAATGTCCAACATCAGTGGCTATATGGAAAAAGGTCATGCGCCTACTTCGCCAAGATAGTGGACAATCATTCAGTCTATCTAGGAATATGTTCACTCTAAATATGGAGTCACCTATACACCCATCCCTCCGAGCATTAATAGTAGCAATAGCACTATGGACGATCCATATAATATTACTAGAATTGTTTACAGGAGCAACGCCTACAATCCAAGAAGCCATCAATCGTTTTCACTACCATATATTTGAACATTTCTAAGCATGGTTGTTTGGAAACATGACCCCACATAACAGAAGGACAATCAATACATAGTTCTCTGTATGGATCCTAAAGATTGATTCTTTCCTTCACTCATGCTGCATCCAAGGATAAGCCATCATAAACTCCCTCCTGCCTTCCTAAACTTAGTGGTCCTGGAGACAAAAAGAGGGGCTTCAAACCCTCTGGGGTGCCTCTATTTTTCACATCTAATTACTTTATCCTCACTATATTTGAAGTGCACGTCCCCTGGTCAGCCTTCCCCAAATAAATATAAAGTCTCAATGCTTAATTTGGGAGCAGTTAATCATAACTTTCCCATCACCTCTATCAACACCAATTCTTGCCATAGTTTCATAACCTAACCCTTAATTTTACTTCAAAAACTCCAGAACCTGCAACCCAATGAAGAGGATGCAGCACCTAATGACAGCGTAGTGACTTCCAAAAGCCCCTTTCATTTATTTAGGCCAGTGCTCTCACAAGTGAGGTCAATGTCCTATTTTGTTTTCCTCTTTCCCAAGTTTTATAAAAAAAATTCACATATATAACTTTTTAAGTTTGTCATTTACTAAAGGCACTAGTGCCTCATGACATGCATTGTGGCCCTGCACCTGCTGAGATGGCTGAACCCTTATCAGATAGAGAGTTGTAAAGACATAATTCTTATAGTGCTTGGTGCCTTGGGTGGCTTAACAGGAACTGCAAATCATTTTAAACGCAAACTTGGCTTCTCTGCGCCTCACAGAATCAGTTACATCAGTGGTGACAAGTTGGTTGATATATATATATGTGGCTAAATGAAACCATAAAATCTATTGTTTACTGAAAAGGGCCACCTAGAAAGCACAATGTATATTATAAGATTAGGTACCATGCTTATGAGATTACTGTCATGTTTACATAACTTAATTAAGGAAACTAACATCAAGGACAAGGCTGGGAGGCAGAAGGTCCAAAGGGTCAAGTTTCAGGACTTTTCTGACCTAAAGCACACCTTAGACCAACGCTGGTATATGTGAGGTATGCCCAGGTTGGTACAAGTGAGGCGCCTAACGCCCAGCCCCTTGTTTCAGCTCTTGCATCAAAATGGATAAGTTTTTTATTAAATGACGATGTCTTGATATGGTTAATCAGTGAATGGGGGTTCAAAACATGTTCAACTTATAAAATTAATAACTCAGGTTGGGTTTAACTTCAATTGATCACTCAATTAAAGTCAGTTTTGAAGTATATTACCCTGTCAGATAGAAGCATGTGCCTATTAATGCACCAAGGCTTAGTACCACTTTCTCCAATCAATGATTTCCCTGAGTTGGCTTAAATAAGTTTGATAGAGACTAACTTTTCTCATTGGTCATTTTCCCTTCAATAAACCCATAATCATTTTACATTTTTCCATATGTTGACTTAGGCAAACCTGTGCACAGTTCTCTTTGAGAGGGTCTTGCATCACTTTAGCCAATTTATTTCTTTTAAAATTATTATAGCCTCAGGCACACCTTTGGGAATCCTAGGTTCCATTCAAACCAGGTCACCCATGCACTCTAGCCCTGTAAAAAAAACTCAGTTATTAACTGCCCTTTGGGGTACTGCCAAGTTTTGCTAATTGCTTGATCTCTTATTACTTGTACCATGCTAAACATCATCAAAATATGTCAATTTAGATTCAGCTCCCTCTGCTGAGCTACCTTTATTTTAACCTTGATGACTTGTTCCCTTGTGTTGGTCCTTTTCTCCGTGCACCACCACGCTAGTAACTGGAGGTTTATAGATACTCTCCTGGCAATTACATTCAGTAAGGGGTTATTAGGTTAAATCTCTAACCCTACAACTATAACTCTAAAATTACATGTACTATCTGAAAAGTTTACTATTTAGTTGGTCCAACAAGTGGTAATTATGAGTCTTATTAAGCCTGAACAGAATATAGATTTCATCTTTATTACATTTTTTATAGTGATGTATTGGTATTGAAAAAAGCTTAACATTTAGGGTTAGTTTATAGTCCTTGGAAATGACCCTCTGAAAAGCTCAACAATTCAATCAAATATATGAGCTGGAGAAAATTTTTATTGGTCATTGAAGACATTAAAGCCCCTTTTATAGATGTCAACAATTAATACAATCTGATAGTGGTAAAAATAACAAACAAAGCTTTTTTATAGCTACCAAACATCAAAACAATCTGTTAGCTGGCAATGATATAACAATTATGCCCTTTTATAGCTGACAATGGTTGAATTCTTTGATAGCCAGTGATAATGGCTAAAATTGTTATAAAGCTGCAATAAGAGCCAAACTTTAAATACTCTACTCACCATGAGTTTATCAAACAAGTTTATCTTGATACTGGTATATTACAAAATTAAGTAACTAACTAATTTCATAGGATCAAACAGCGGCAACCAAAAATCCACAAGAGCCACATGGAATACCAGAATAGAAAAGAGCTTCAGTAGATAAATCATGGTCTTTATAAATGCAATGGCTCCTTCCAGTGAGCTGCAAATGAATTGGTAAGCAGTGCCCAAGTCAATGACCAGAGGGCAGACAAGGTCCCTGGTACCATTCTTCTAGTGCATGTGCTACAGGAGCCACAGATAAACACCCCTAGGAGGACAGTTGTGAGTATGCTTACCCCCAGCAACATGCCCTTACTCCAAGACAAGGTGTATAGGGAGGCAATAGCCTTCCCTATCTCGCTCTCATAGTCCAACTCCTGTTTGTATAGGCCAAACATGGCCGCTATTAGACTAAATTTATTAATATAAACCTCAGAAGACAGTAATAAAAGTAAGTAAGGCTTAGGAATGGCTTTATTTGATACTTAGGCAAGTTGATAGAAGGCAAAATTAGAGAACCTCACATTCTCAAGTCCTATTTCTTATAGCTCTCTGCTGCAAGTATAGATCAAGTTCATTCACCATGTCTGACTTTATGTCTTTTAAAACATGCCATAAGCAAACCCCAATTGTTTTAGGATTGATTGAATTCTGTAGTGGTTGAACCACCATACCCAATAATCATTTCAATTATGATTTGAATCCTCCTTTAACCTAGAAACCACCCACTTCAAAACCATTTGGTTTGATCTCAGGCCTGATGAAACATCTAACCGCTTTCCCTCACCAGTCTTAGTCTCAACCTGGGGTCTAGCCAAGACTAATGCTCTCTCACTCCCTCTATCTTCCACACCAGATAGTCCTGTCTTATCAAAAATCATGGCAATGTGATGTTGAGGATAAATCTCAACTGTCACAGTCTTTATAGTATAATTTTAGGGTTAAACCCAGAAGATCAATAAGAACCCAGGATTGACATCTTCATAACCTGAAACAAGATAAAAGCTCAAGATTGCATATTAAGACACTATTAAAAATTATTATTAGATATTAAGTTAAGTATCCAAAGCTATATTTCCCATTTTTACTATAGATTTTACTATAATTTTTAGTAAGCATTTTTATACCTTACAAAATCTACTTTTGGTCATTTGTAAGGGTGATTAGCCAAGTGGATAAAACTGCTTCTACCCCTAGTGCAGGTTTTGAGTTTAAAACCTGTACTGGCTAAAAAACATTCTCAGTATGGTATATTTGTCCCAAGGTTGACCCACCTTGAATAATTTTTTACTTTTGGTCATTTGTCTTAATTTCAGGTATAGTACAGTTGTATATTCATAGTAGAAATACAGTCAGAAATTCAGACAAGCTATTTATCATGTAGATGTTAGGAGGTGTTCCAGCGTGCTTTAGAGAATACACTTTCAATATTAAAGCAAAGTTTCAAACTGTTAAATGCGCTTGGATCATTAGTCAAAGTTTCACTTTAATGAAGATATCACTTCAAAGTGGCCTAAAGGTGCACTATGTGAATAAATATATAGATTATTACCAGCATCCTACACATATTATATCAGCATTATATGAGTGAGAGGGTTGTCTGTGTGATGCATGGGCAAAGGAACCCAAGTTTGGGTGTAGCACAAAAACCCATATAAAAAATAATGACATTACTCAAGATACATAGGTCTTTTAACACACTTGCAAACTATTTGTAAAAAAGTGCAGGTCTGGTCAGGCCTTGTTTCAGGTTCTGGTGGTTGACTTGAAAATAAGCCTTTGACAACCATCAGATTGGGCCTATTACCTTTTCAACGCTTGATCTAATACCTATATTAACACCTCAAAGCCTATTGCAATCAAACAATTTGGGGTTGAATATCTCAACAACAATTTGATCAAGTATTTTATCAGAGTGCTCAGCCCAAATACACTTGCATATTATGGCCAATTTTTGATGCATTAAATCTTGGCAATTGGTCCCAATTATTGAAACACAATTAACTCAATCATATACAAAATAAGTTGGGGACAACCCAAAGTTAACATCTGAAAATCCTGTGGACTTCAGATGAATAAAAAACGTAATCAATTTCCCCCCTTAGGGTGAAATTTGTATGTCAATCCATGTAATTGGCACAATAGCACTTGCGTGGACTGCCCAAAAGGAGTTACCTAGTGCTATTGAGGAAGAGGCCTGCTGATGTCCCGATTAGGGGTGCATCATTTACTTCAATTGAGGCCAAAATTTCACAGAAGGTGTGTTTTGTCAGCAGTATGATAAAACTGAAATATAGAAGATCTTAGAACGATTTTGCATGCTTTTATCACAATTTTTGTACCTGAAATTCTCCCAATTTTGAGAGTATTTTGCCACCAATGAACCTAAGAAAAGGTTTCAGTCATAGGCTGAACTGAGTGGCAAAATATCTGTTGAAATTTTGTGCTGGAATGTGGCCAGGAGATGCCCTAGAGGTATAAATACCAGCGTATAGCTTAATGAAAATCATCTAATAAATAGCTTATAATAAAGCTATATTTATTTTATCCTTTTCCTGGTTTTTTATTTTTGAATACTAACCTTGGAGAAGTATCAACAAACTGGAAGAACTGAATCCCCAGTTTTTATTAAATCCTGCCTTGGAAGAAGTTCACAATTATGTTGGATAAATTATGCCTGAAATTGGCTGGAAGAGTCAAGGCAAAATTAATAGGCCTAGTGAGTTAATAGACAGTCTGAATCCCATAAACTACAGGCACTATCAAGGATCAACCATTGGAACTTCAGCCCAAATATATGTGCAGGATAACAATTTCCAAGTGAGCGATCCTCAGATTTTGACACCTTGTTACACCAAAATTGAGTCCAAGCTAATGTGTCAATACCTGAAAACCTCAGATCTTATACCTAAACTTAAGGTTAATTCTTTAAAAATCACCATGATAAAAGACAATGAAATTATAACATCTAGATAAGAACTAGATGCTCTGCCCTGTGCCAATTAAACAATTGTGGGCCTTAAATATCCCTAAGTCAAACCTTTTAGGTATTGTGCCTACTTTAAAACTAGGTGAAGCAATTTTGAGTACTATGAATAAATTTTATCAAACTCCCAATAGCCTTTGAATTATAATGATTAGTCAAGTAGATTTCTACATAGGTAACAGTCCAATAATTTCCATTAAATTATGTTATGCAACGTGGTAGAATTGATGTGTGGCACAGGTTATTTGATTTAGTAATACCCATCAAGTGTGAGAGGATGCAGTGCACTTTGTATGGCTAATCATATCTGTCCACCCATGAACATTATTTGAAGGCTATCTCAATAACAATTCTATGTATTAAAACAGAGGTTGAAACAAGCTGATACTAATGCTGCAATGTAGTATAAAAAATGCAATGGCTCTAATTTGGTACACTATAGCAAGATGGCACTCACATGGCTAAAGTTAAATTTAAATTTATGTTACAAAAACCTTTCCAGTATTGTATATTCAGTAATTTTTCCCTGCCAAGCAACGTGCACAGGTGTTTCCCTGTGAAAAGAAATACATTTTAGTTGTCTTCAATTCACATACCACATTAATGATTTTCCATACCTGATGTCAAAACCTACTACTAACAGTGAGGTTTATTGTCTAAGGCTGTGTGGCAGGCATTGAAAAAAAACTTTGAAAAATGTAACAATTTAATTTCTCACCCACCCCTTTTTGGTACATTGTCTCAGGTTGCACCCTCCAAGATAAAATTCATTGTATATCAAAATAAGTTATAACCTATACCTATCAAGTATTGTTACTACTTATGTCTTAAAGAGATTATACATCTGCTCTAGATGTAACACTGCTTATCCATAGTGATGATGAGTTCACTTATTATATAAGATTAGGCAAACAATAGGTTTTATTAACTAAAGCTTTAAGAATCCCTCATCATCATTTTACACCTTTATCTAAAATTGGTACATGTGCTTTAGGAGAGGACAAGGGTAGCATACAACCTGATAACTTTATTCACATTTTATAAGTATTTACAACTTATCATATGATAATTTCTTATAGCTTATGCATAATTTATATAAGGCAATAATCATTTATTTAATTAGCTGTATAAGCTTGACTACTATTACTACCATTTGAATCTCATTTTACATCATAAAGATTGGTAAGCCCTCTTTAGCTCATTTTAATCCAATTGTTATATATTTAATATAAAAATTATGGATACTCTTTAATCTACCTTGCCTGAGCATACATAGCTTTTAGTAATATGGCTATACCTATAGCAAACTAGAATTGTTATGCCACTACATGCGTTTAGAAAAGTTTGGTTACTCTTTTTTGAAATAACACTTGTCACCTATTGTAGAAGATAAAAAGCTATCTTACTTATTATATATATTCACCTATAGTTGTATCACTTTAATAATATAAAAACCTCTTGTCTGTAATTAGGTTGTTCATACTATATAACAAACCCTCTTTTTTCTATATGCACCTAAATTTTTACCAATTTAACAGCTAATTGAAAAAATTAATTGTAGTAACAGTTTTTAATAGACCAGCTATGTATAAATCTACAAAACTGATAATAACTTAACCATCTTAAACTAAATTAAGTTAGGTTAACTCTTAGGAGAGGCATAAAATTAAGCTAATCTTAATTGTGGATAAAGTTTATATCAGGTACATGATGGTATCATAAGTATTTTAAAAACTGTGTAAAAGGCTCAATAAGGCCTGAGTTGGAAAAATCATGTTCCCACATTGCAGAAATTTAAGCTAGGTTAGCATCTCAAAATTACAATATCCTCTCAGTTGCTGCTTTCATGGAGATTAAGTATAAATAAGATAATTAATGAGAATTGTTAGGCCTTAAAAGCTCAGATTAATGGATATAACTAGTGTGATGATCAGTTAAGCCACTAAAAGGTTTATATATAAGATCTCTAATTTGCTATGTGGCACCTCCAAGGTGATGAATTAGATGGCTTCACTTTAGAGAGATTGTTAGCCAGCTTTTTCATAATTTTTTTATAGAATAAGTTCATCTTTAAGTATCATAATTGCTATAACTTTAATGGGATCCCCTAGAGTTGTAATTAGCTGATCCTAGGCTGGTTGCAGATAAGACTCCTGTATTGCATAAAGACCTTTCACAAGGTGTTGTCTTTACTAAGAGGGGGAGGTTTTCAGGTATGGCTTCTACACCCAACTATAATAAGCTTTTATTAGTTTTACTTTTTTCTAGGTCCAGTCATTCCAATTGATCTGATATCACCACAGAGCTCCCAGCTTTATTGTTTTTATAGATGTTCCCCAACTGAGCTTAATCCTTCGTTTGTAAAGTAATATACCTTCCTTTTGGTTACTTTTTGAGGAATTCCACTTCCCTTTCCTGGTTGAGGTTAGTTGCCTCATCAACCCATCTTTTTACTTTATCTTTCCCCATATATTTTAGTTTAAGCTGCATTCTAGATGAAGGAGGCTTGGATGTTAACTATCCTTTTGATGTATTGACTTGAGACTAGCATCGGGTGAGGAATGGCTTAGATATAAGGATAGTTACATAATCTAATACATAAAATAGCTACTGGTAGTAATATTTAAACCAAAGCCATTGGTTATTGAACTTAGCTCATCATATAACTGATCAGCTAGGATGCTCTAGATAAGTTTTAGATACAAATACTATGTTGATAAGGTATCAGTTCCAACAAACCTTATATAAAATCCAACCCACCTGACTTATTAAGCAGCCCCTCTATATTATTGCAGTGGTAGTTCTATCTAGTATAGGGTATGGTAAATCTAACCTGTGGTTCCCAAAGTGGTTCTATACAGACCCCAAGGGTCTGTGGAACTGCTAGGGCAGTCCTTGTCATATCAAAATTAAGTTGGGGGCTCATAAACCCCACTTTGGGAATTACTGCTCAATATAGATAAATCAATTGTGACCTAATTTAACTAAGGTGATGGTTAAATTAAGTAGCAATAAATAGTTGGGTGGCCAATTTTACATCCTGAGTGAGATAAAAGTATAGATGGGTTTATAAGATACAAGTAATGACAAGTATCAAGACTTATGGATGTTTATAAATGTTGGGCCAAACGTGATTAATCTCATATCATCAGGTTCATCTATCTTATTAAAATAGAGTATTTTTACGGTTTAAAACACAAGTTATAATGTCATTAAAAATACGTTAAGTATTATAATGGTTTACTATTTTTAAGCAGCCGTTCACCACTCAAGACAAAAAAAGTTAAATTTGTAAATTTGTTATTACGCAGTTGCGTAGAGCTACTTCACTTAGGGGCTCATGATGAAGGTTTTATGAGAAAGGGTCCGATGGCGAAATACGTTTGGGGACTTTTGATCGATACCAATCTACTCAAGGTGAGTTAAAAGGTATCAGCCACAGATAAAGTTGGTCCAAACCTAATAGCTGACTAAACAATATACCTATCCTCTTTTATAGAAATACTAGCTGTACCCGGCCACACGTTGCTGTGGCTCAGTCTGGTTAGACGGAAAAGAAAGAAAAGAGAAAGCACACGTTTCTAATATGTTCAATTTCTCAATGCTTGTGGTATACAATATTTTTGTTGTTCCATTATATGTGCGGATATAGAGATAGTAGTTACCTGGCGTTGCTCGGGTTTATGAGCTCGCACTGTTTGCCTAAAGGCTGTGCCAGCACTACGCTTATGCCACTCGGACTAATAGTTTCGCTGTTACCCTCGTGGCTGGTAGCTGGTTATCCTAAATTTACTTGATTTCTATAATAATCTACTTAAAACTCTAACATTGATTTTTATTTAGTTTCAGGTGAGCAATTTGGCGAATTATTTCACCAATTCTCACCCACTCACCCAAATAGATTGAACTTATCAGACTCGAAGGTTTCAGATGTCAGCCAGTCAGTGAATGTGTTAAGTAGATGATGGCGGTACGGATAGCCTAACCGGGGTAGTTTACAACTCCAAGTGTGACGGTAGTGCTAAAAATATGAACGGTGAGATACCACCTAAATATAACCACCCAAAGGTAAAACAAAACTATCAGTCTGAGCGTACGCCACCAGGTTCTATACATTTAGCTTACAACCTGAGAATGGTAAGGCAGCCCAACAAAACTTATAGAGGGGTGGTAGCATGGAAGCCCAGGTTTGTATAACTGATCAGTCCTGGAGTCCATACTTAGAGCGGTTGGTGGCTTACATGTCGGATTCTGATCCAACGGCACTGGGGCCCAAGTTGGACTCCAGCTATCAACTCACACAGGCTATCAGGCTTGAAACCTTTACGGTAGATTTAAAAGATGTCAAATTAAAAAAGCCAGCCCTAACCACCCACCTAGGGAGGTTCTTAGGTGGAGTTGAATTTATAGCCCACCCACCCCCAGATACTTTTAATCTATTTTTTTTAGTACTAGATGGGATACTTTTAATCTATTCGTAAAAGTTTTATATACTAAAACCTTAGCTACAATCTTTATACCGTTTATCAGTATAGCCTAGAAGCTATAGCGATTCCCTTTAGAGGACACTTTATTAAAAAAGTTGCGTTTTAGTTTGGGATACCAATTAAACCTCGCATCCTGTAAAAATAAACCGAACTGATCACCCATCTTAGATAAGTCTATAGATCACCCCGGCATGATCCCCGTATAACTGGCTGACCTGCTAGATGGGCAGCATCGGAGGGCAGTGATCTGTTTGGGCTTGGGGCAAAAATTCCCTTTAAATCTGTTGTAGGTGCAGGTGGCGCCGGGCATAAATTGGTATGACCCTAATAGGTTACAGCCCCTTTTCAAATGACCCCATCAGCTACTGATATTAATGCGAGTGGTGGGTAGAGGTAATAACTTGATCTGTTCATTGAACTAACCTACCACATTAACCCTTTAACACGTTCATCACCATCACCCATATTTGAGTGATGGGTATGCTTCTGTGGGGCCCCATCACCCAAATATGGGTGACATCTTGTTCAAGAAATACAATTTTAAATAAGTATTTTAAGGGAATTTAATGAGATCAGCACTTAAATATAAGTACAGAATACGCATTGGAATCACAGAATTCTAAATTTAAGAACAGTAAAATCAGAGAGGAAGGATAAGGTTGATCTGTTAGCGAGCCCCTCTAAATTTTATACAGTTTTAAAAACTAAGATTATACTGTATATAGTGACATGGGAAGGTGATGTTATGGGTTTCACCGATAATACAGAACTGAATTGAGGCTAGACAGCCAAATAGAGGCTTATATAGATTAGAATACTTAAGCTGACTTGGCTAGCTTGACTATGGAAAGTCACCAAAGGTTGATATAGATGAGGTAGCAAGCGGAGAAGTAGTTGAGGCACTGAGAATAACTGGCTCAGAATTGGTGTTACAGGTGGGTAATGAAAACTAAGGCCTTATATAAAAGTATACCAAAACTAACTTTTATTTAAAATATAATAAAAATATTCTAAATATCCACAGTATACTATACCTTTTATTAATTTATATTTATGATAAAATATATTATATCAGGGAGGATACCCCAGTGGTAGAGTATGGACCCTCTACCACTGCCTCCCGAGTTTGATCCCGGTAATGGACTTTGGGTAGGGGACGATTTTGACTGTGTTGGTTTTGCGTGCCAATGCCCCGAACCGAGATAGCGAATAGCAAAGGCGGTCCATGGAGTACCTGGCCTATCATACGCCGCGCATGGAGGTTTTCCGGGTTTTATCCTCCTTTCCCATTTTCTTCACTTCCCTAATCGGTGCGGTACCGTCCCCAGGTCGGCCCACCTCGAATAAAATTTAAAATATATTATATCATATTACATCGTATTATGGTATGCGTTAAAACAGCCCAAACCCATTTATGGTGAGTTTGGGACGGTTGGGACAACAGTTTATAATCTAATTACCATTTTTTCCGCTTCCCAGCGTCCAACAATTTGTCTACAGTCCCGTTTAAACCCGTGAGAAACTCGACTAAATCACGCTGGGCGACGAACGTGTTAACCGCAGGGTTTAGTTTTAACTGTTGCCCTCACGACGTGTATACACGGTGCAGTTAGCTGGTTAAGGGTTGGGCTCGATATTACACAAGCGCAGGGCTACGTCGGGTGGGAATAAGTTGATACCAACCGAAACTGAGGTGAAGCCTACCCCACCAAACCCAAGCCTACTCTTTGAACCGTACCATCCATAACCACCCGGTTTAAAAAAGGTTTATCAACTTACCGGTTCAACACCACTCTTGTTGCCGACACGATTTGGTTGGTAATTAGGATTAATCCAGTACGGCGGGGGTCAACTTAAGGCCTTAAACCAAACTTGACGTCGCTCGCTCAACCTCCCACCTCACACGGCCGGCAACCGGTAAAACCCGTTCCCACCTCTACCTTTAAATAATCCGGTTCCCGCCGAGCTAACCTCGTATAGGTTCAACGATATAAGGGGGATCGGATGGTCGTTTAAAAAACGGATAGCTGGGTAAAGGGGATCGGATGGTACGTTTAAAAACTACGGTTCAACGATAGCTGGGTAAGGGGGATCGGATGGTACGTTTAAAAACTACGGTTCAACGATAGCTGGGTAAGGGGATCGGATGGTACGTTTAAAAACTACGGTTCAACGATAGCTGGGTAAGGGGGATCGGATGGTACGTTTAAAAACTACGGTTCAACGATAACTAGTAACGGGAGTTGGAGGATGGTTTAGAACTAGGCTCGCCTTGCAAGTTGATGCCCCCAGTTCTTAGGGACGTCAAACTCACGCTTTAAGCCGGCGGTGGAAACCAATCTTCGTTTAAACACCTTTAGGGGCGATGAGATTTTAAGCGGGGCGGGATCGAGCCATTGGACGTTCGGTTAGAAAAAGGTTGAGAGTTAAAGGTGAGGGAGGCCGAGGGGGATCGCAAGCGAAAACGTGGGCCCGCCAGAGCTTCGTCGTCGGTTAGGGTTCGTTAGGTTATGGCGGAGCGACGCCGTTTGAGGATGAGGTGGATGAGATGTGAAGCTTAAGCTCAACGGGTAGACGTGACGCGTAAAGTTTTGGCGCCGTTCGAGGGATAAGGCGGATGGGATGTGAAGCTTAGGCCCAACGGGTAGACGTGACGCGTAAAGTTTTGGCGGCGTTCGAGGGATAAGGCGGATGGGATGTGAAGCTTAGGCCTAACGGGTAGCCGTGACGCGTAAAGGCCTCATAAGCGCAAAAGGGGTCAAGGATAGACGTGACGCGTAAACGCCTCATAAGCGAAAAGGGGGCTGAGCTGGGCGGTGTATACGGGATAGCTTGGGAGCTAGACGTTTGGTGGATAATTTAAAGTTTAAGAACGTTCTGTGGTTAGAATCGGAATCGATATACTTAGAGCGCTCAGAGCCGTAGGGTAGACTATCGACGAGAGGTTTAATGTTCGAATAGAGGGTTGGGGGTAAGAATTAGGGGTGGGTTACAACTTCTCAGCCGCAACCTCCTTCGGGACAACCTTCTCGGGCTTGAGGGTGAGCCGCTTGATAAACTTGTACAGGTCGGCGAGGAAGATGAAGGTGACGCAGGAGAGGAGGACGTAGCCCCACTGCACCAGGCCTATCCCCGCGTGGCGGAAGATGGAGGTGTTCAAATGGGGGATGTACAGCGCGGGGAAGAGGAGGGCGATCCCAAAGACAACCGACCAGAACAGAAACTTGTTGGAGTAGATTCGGCGCACGCCCTTAAGGGACCAAGCTGGCTGGCGCAGGCTGCGGCAGTTGAAGGCGTGAAGCAGCAGCAGCATGGTGAGGCAGGTGTAGGCGGAGGCGCGGGCCACAAACACGGGCGCGCACGCCTCGCTGTAATCGTCGTTGCAGCCACGGTGGAGGGTCTTGGTGAACTCCTCGTGGCCGATGGCCAGGGAAAAGTTGAGGAGGGTCAGCCCACCCAAGATGAGGCCATAAAAGATGATGTCGGTTATCACCTCCGCGGTGAAAAGCCCGCCCTTGACGGGGCGAGGGGGCTTAAGCATCGACTTGGGGTGCGCCGGCTCGAGGCCCAAGCCCATGGCGGGGGGCGAGGAGGTGATCATGTTGAGGCAAAGGATTTGTATAGGCGACATGGGGAACACCGACTGGCCAGCGTCGTCTCTGATCAGCAGCCCAAGCACTAGGACGACGATCTCGCTGGCGTTGCCGGCCATGAGGTGAAGCACAAACTTGACGATGTTCTCAAAGATGCGGCGCCCCTCCCCAACCGCCCGCACGATCGTGGCAAAGTTATCGTCGGTCAGCACGATACTGGAGGCCTGTTTGGCCACGTCGGACCCCGAGAGCCCCATACCGATGCCCACGTCGGCAATCTTGAGGGAGGGCGAGTCATTGACGCCGTCGCCGGTCATGGCAGCGATGCGGTTGCGGCGATGGAGGGCGCGGATCATCTTGACCTTGGTGTCGGGCGAGCAGCGCGCCACCACCAGCGGCAGCGCCGGGAGGGCGTCCAGCTGCTGCTCGGTGAGCCCGTCGAACCTTGTCGCCGTCATGACCATCCCGTCCAGATCGAGGGCCACCCGCCCCGCCTGGGGGGTGGGCAGGATCGCCACGTCGCGTGCGATGGCAGTTGCTGTGGCGGGGTGATCGCCCGTGAGCATGTGGACCGAGATGCCGGCACGATGGCATTCCTGGACCGAAGCGCGCGACTCCGGGCGAGGCGGATCATAGATCCCCACCAACCCAATAACGGTGAGATCGGCCTCGATAGCGTCGCGAGTCCAGGTCTCGGGGTCCAGCTTGACCATCTCAGCGGGCAGCTCCCGGAAAGCCAAACCGAGGGTGCGTAGGCCTTGGCTAGCCAGGTGCTCCATGGGCGGGGTGCACATCTCCAGGAGATCGTCGCATTCGGCTTCGGTGACCTCCCCATCGTTGAGGTAATTGGTAGCCCTTCGCAAGAGACGCTCGATGGCGCCCTTGGTGTAAACGTAGTGGCGCATGGTGGGACGGTGCAGGAACACCGTCGACATGAGCTTGAGGGTCGAATCGAACGGAAACTCAGCCACCAGTTTAAACTGGAACGGGCCCCCCTCATCGATGAGTCTGGGCTGGCCGAGCTTCAGCTTGTGAGCAAACGCCTGGAGGGCATTCTCGGTGGGATCCCCCAGCCCCATCCAGACGCCGGTCGCCTCGACTTGCTTGATTTGAGCCGAGTTGCAGAGGGCGGCCGTTTGGGCTAGGCGGAGGAGCTGCTCCGAGAGGTCCTCGGCGTCGACGAGGTCGTGGGGGATGGCGGCGCCGTCCTGGTAGTTGCACCCAAGGCTGTCGTCGGGGGCGGCGCCTTCGCGAAGGAGTACGCCGTCGGGGTCGTAACCGGTGCCGGTGACGGAATAGTAGCCGGCGCCAGGAAGCCATAGACGGGAGAGGACCATCTTGGCCTGGGTCAGCGTCCCGGTCTTGTCGGAGCAGATGTTGGTGACGGAACCTAGCGTCTCGAGGGCGGCGAGCCGGCGCACGATGGCGCGGTTCTTGACCATGCTCTTGACCCCGGCCGCCATCGTGAGGGTGACGACCACCACAAGGCCCTCGGGGATGATGGCAATGGACAGCGCAACCGCATAGATGGCGATATCCTTGGTGTAAACCCAGCCGTTAACCCAAAAGACGATGACGGCGAGGATGACGGCTAAGCCGAAAACCACCAGCGCCATGCGATCCATCGTCCTGGCCAAGCTTGTCTTGCGGTTGCCGTCGGCGTCGTTGAGGGTGCGAGCGATGCCACCGATCTCGGTGTTCATGCCGGTGGCGGTGACAACTGCGCGGCCGCGCCCCTTTGTGATGGTGGTACTGGAGAAGGCCAGGTTCACGCGGTCGCCCACCGGGACATCACGCGCCGGGATAACGGCCACGTCCTTGTCAACGGGGACGGACTCGCCCGTCAAAAGCGCCTCATCGATCGCCAGGTTGAACTGCTCCACCAGGCGCAAGTCAGCGCCGACAACGTCGCCAGTCTCAAGGATGACCAAGTCGCCAGGCACGAGGGTAGAAGTGGCCACCTTACCCGGGTGACCGTCCCGGATGACGGTGGAGGTGGGGGCCGCCAGCTTTAGCAATGAATCCATCGTCTTCTCGGCCTTGTACTCCTGCATGAACCCAATACCGGCATTGGTG
This sequence comes from Massospora cicadina, assembly GCA_022478985.1. NCBI lineage: Eukaryota > Fungi > Entomophthoromycota > Entomophthoromycetes > Entomophthorales > Entomophthoraceae > Massospora > Massospora cicadina. Next base: position 25,457 of record JAKSZP010014683.1, read on the forward strand.
ACGATGACCAGCCCAATAACGACCGCCTCGGGAATGTCCTTGGCGATGCATACGACGATAAAGGCAGCGGTAAGGATTACGGTGAGGGCATTGGCCACCTGGTTGAACAGAATCTTGAGGGGGGAGACGCCCTTGGTAGCGCGGAGTAAGTTGGGGCCGTACTGGGCCAACCTCGACCCGGCTTGTTCGTCGGTAAGCCCGCGTTCAAGGTCGGTGTCTAGAAAGGAGGCCACCTCCGACGGCTCCATGGTATGAAAGGCCGGATGGTTGTAGGTCCCTTCGGAACGCACCGAAGGGGCTCTGGTTTTTGGTTTGTTATTACTTCGCAATAGTTTACTCATGGTGAGGCTTCTAAGGTAGGTAAGCTAAAGAAGGGTGAAAGGTGAGCAAGTGGAAACTAGAAGGATAAAGAATATTAGAACTGATAACTTTAAAAGTATCAAATCAAACTTTGGGGTAAAAAGGAGCTAAACTAAGGGTAACCAAGTCCCCAACCTTTCAACTTCACGAGGGTATTAAAGTTTCGTATACTCAAAATAAAATGAAGTTCCTCCCACCCCGAATAAATAAAATGTAATCAAGTTTCAGTGGGGACCTATAGAGTGGGTTAGGTAATTACGAATCATTCGACCTCGCCTCTTTTAAGCTGCTAAGGGTTGATTGGTCATGCACGTTTCAAAGCGTGGAAAAAATTTGAAACTCTTGAACTGTTCTAGAATTTGAATCGGGTTCGCCCTATAACCATTTAGCCTGAGCCTCAATAAGCGCTTATTTTTTCAGGTCACATGATACTTTATCATACCAAAGTAGAATTATGTACATACTCCCAATTTCGTATCCTTTAATCTGTTTTATATGTACATTTCAGCCTTATTAAATCATACCTGTGCTATAGACAATGTAATCTATGCTTACCTGCTTGTACTGGAACCGGAGAATCCGATTCTTCGACACCCTGATTACGTGCCAAATTTTAAATCCGATCTGATAACTTGAAGAGCTAACCCTTGGGGAGTGCACCGCTATCAAGTGTACTTGCTCCCTGTACTAATTTAACAAAAATTGAGCGGATTCGACCTATTCGCTAATAATAATTGTTTATTCTACCAATAAGAATCCGACACAAAGGCACTTTTTTTAGAGGGTTAAAACAATCTAGTAGCAAAGTTTAAATTATCCGAGAGATTCTAAACTTTCAAATTCTTTATTCGGGCAACCTCAGATCGATTGGATAATTTAGTTTAGTGGCGAATTATAACCCTATCCCTATACCCACCAATCATTCTTTTTTTAGTACTAGATGGTCCCACCAATCATTCTTAATCATAGCATCCCATCCTACTAAAGAAAGTTCAAGCGATCCTTAATCACGGCATCCCACCCTACTAGAGATGGATGACGCAAATTTATCCAACTTAGAATTCCCCATCGATTCAGGTTAAAAAGTTGGGTTAAATTGGATGCCAAACTATCCATCCAAGTAATTGAAACTGAAATTTTGATTCCATCAACCTTCCTATATCAACTGAGACACTGGACTGATCTACCTTATAGTTAACCCTTATTAGGTAAGGTAAATTGAGTGAGTTACCGATAAGGTAAGCGGTAAAGATAATTTATGAGGGGAGTTGGATTTTAGGATTTTAAGGATGCTCGCTGGTGCATTTTTTTTGTACTAGGTGGTCCCAATGCTCGCTGGTGCGTTTGCTCCTAAACTCCAACAATTTAATACTGGGGGATTTCTTCACCACTCATAATAAAAATAATACCTAATAAACCTAAAAGGTTGGTTTTTCTATATTTTATTGAGTTGCGGCATGGGGATAAAAAGTGAATCCTCTTGATAAGTTGATAATAGTATTTAATATGCCAAGGCTTGAATTTGGATCTAGTAAAGTCCAAATTAGGTAAATGAGTGATTGAACTATCAGATATATCAAACTTGCATTGTTTAGAAATAGTGGCTGATTGAGGGTTGGGAGCAGGAAGGACTAGTCCATTAGGTAATGATTTTATATATTTTACCCAATCAATGGGCTGGAAAAATTTTGCTCTTGGTTGGACTCCCTCTGACCTTATAAAAGGGGCTGGTTTCCATGGTGTAGGCTGCACTAAAATAGAAGAGGCTGGGGGAGGAGCCTCCAATAAACTCCCCATATTTGGCCAACAATTCAATGCAATCTGACCACCCAAACTTGTGGTATTTGGCTGAGTAATATTAGTAAATTTATTGCCCTAATCCAAAGGGTTCCACTGAGAATTAGCCAGGGTCTTTTGGCTGAGGTCATCCATATTTTTATCCTTACTTTGAACTGATACACCCTTACTATATAATCAGACTTGTAATTGTCTGATATTACCCCCTTCAAGAGTGTTGGGGGAAGAGTAAAGGTGTAAGAATTGGATATGTACACAGTTTACAGTAACTCTGGTAGCCAGGAATTTGATCAAGTACTAATCCCCTCCCTTGTTGTAACTGTCATGGTTGAATGACTTAATAGTGGGAACCAATGCCAAGGGTAAGGCTGGGTGACAGGAGGCCCAGAAGGTTAAACTTCAGGCTCTTTCTGACCTTAAGCACACGTTAGACCAACGCTGGGTAAAAGCCAAATATGCCCAGGTTGGTACTAATGAGGTGCAAAATGCTCAGCCCTTGTGTCAGCCCAGGCATTAAAATGGATGATTTACATTAAAAACAAAGATGGTTCAATTTGGTTAATTGGTGAATGGGGATTTGAAACCTGTTTGAGTTACAAAATTATAAGTTCAGGTAGAATACAGCTGCAATCAATCACTCAAGTGAAGGCTGTTTTGGTGTATTCTACCAAATTGGATGGGAGTATTTGCCTATTGGAGCTTCAAGGCTTGGGCACACTTCCTTAGACCCATAATTACCCCAACTTGGCTTAAATATGTTTTTTGTGACCAACTCTCCTTGTTGGTCAACTTTTCCCAAAAAAATTATCCCCATTTTACCATTTTATAAAAATGATGTTTTGAACAATCCTGTGCATGGCCCTTTTTGAGGGGGTCTTGTGCTACATTAACCATTACATTTTATCTATGATGAGCTTATCCCCTAATGCACCATTGGTTTACCCAGGTTCCCTCCAACCTGGGTCGTTTACCCCTTTTTTCCTTGTGCACCACACATCTTTTGGATGGTTATTTATTGCACTCTTTTGCTTTAGTTATCATTGCTTCAGCACCCTCTGCTGGGCTCTAGTAGCTTTGGTATTAATGGCTAGTTTCCCTGCATTGGCTCTGTATGCCGTGCACCACCACACTGAAAACAGGAGAGTTATAGACACTCTCCTTACATTAGTCAACCAACCATTTAATTCTATGCGCATGAACTTTTTCTGTGTGGTACTTTTTCAAAGTAGAAATGGTGGGTGCCAGCTGTGGGCTTCTGCTGTGGTCAGCCACACCAATGCTTTCTCTTTTTCCCAAAGGTTGGAGCAACTTGGCATTATTATAGTTGCCTCCAACTGGAAAGTATCCACCCTTCATGCTCGTACCTGGTGGATACAGATGCTTCAAGTTCTGAAAGTTATGATTCCTCAACTTTCTGCCATAATATCATTTTTAAATTAAATAAATGAGTTTTCCTTTGACAGTGCTGTTGGGATTTTTGCTCATATTCCCAGCCTGCTAGATTACCAGGGATTGCTAGGGAAAATTCCCTAAGGTGAGGTGAATTGGAAATCAGTTGGCCTGAGTTTTGGAGTAACTACATTTGGGGGATTTTGGGATATTCGCCTGGTCATATCCATTGGGGATCAATCTGGACAAATACTTAAGATCTCATCAGGTGGAGTTGCTGATGAAATAGGGGCATCTGATAGTGATTAACTATCAGGTGTAATGATTGGGATTGGTCAGGTTTCATCACCAATTGATTGGGAATGAATAGCAAGTTGTGAGGTGGGTGATGCTGCCTGCAACTAATGAATTGATCAGTTGGTGCATGACCTTCCTTAATGGGTAATAAGTCCCATTACCTAAGAAGGTCACTAGCCAAATATGGTTGGTTTGCTTGGATCAAGAGGAAAAAATTTTAGGGACACATTTTCTGACTCTTTCCGTTTAGGTCTCAAGGATGTCCAACGATGGAATCCTAGCCAGGATGGGGAAGACCATCGCTGCTGAGATGAGGATGGGTGGTTCAATGGCAACAGCTGCTGTTTCATCGAAGAGGTGTCAACTGAGGGTTAGATGACCAAATCCCCACTATAATTCCTAGAATTCACTATAATAATAAAATGGAGTAATTACAAGAACAGAGTTATATAGTTTTAAGTTATTCATTTGGTATATAGTTTAAAAAGTAAACTATCATCAGCTTCCATTGTGCTATTCTTTTCAAGGATATTATTGCTGTGTGTGATAATTGAAAGACTCTTAGAGAAAAGAGTAAATATCTTAGCAGGGATCTAGAGAAGAAGGAGACACAATCCAGGATTGCTGCCAACTGTGTGTTGGACCAAAGAGACTGTCATCAGGGAAACTCAGCAAAGATTGGGTGGGACAGAACAAGGGAAAGAATCCCTATGATTACAATACCACAAGTATTTAATCAGGAATACTGGGCGAGCGTTGGGCTGAAATACAAGAATTCATACTCAACTACAGATAATAGTCATCATATTATTATCAATTAATAATCCATTCTACTATACAATGAAGATGAAGTGCATGAGGAAACCAAACCTGTGCAGTAAAAAGGTTACTAGGGTTGTTGCTGATAATAAGAAAACCTTAGTAAATTTTTACAAGTTGGTGCTCACTACAGGGGCAGTTGAGTTGAAGAATTTATAAGAATGTCATACAAAGATGAGTTACGCAAACTGTGGATTGAGTTAGCCACTGTAAACCAGAATGCTCTAAACTCAGCGGACCATTGGGAGTTCACAGCCTTGGAAGAACTAGTCACCAAGGTGGAGGAGGGAATAGATAATGTTGCAAGCTTCAGGAACAAGTTACTTGGAAAAGTAACTTTGTTGAAGAAGAAAGAAGGGGACCTCGTTTGAGAGGTCTTATACCTGAAAACAGAGCGAGAATCAGATTTCATTCATTTGAGAAATTTTGGCATGAATATAGAGCAATCAATCAAACAAGTGGAGGAACTTAAAGCTTACAAATGTGCATATGAGCCTGATATGGCAAGCGATGCCAAAGAAAGAAGTCCTCACATGATAATTGGGAAGTCAAATACCCCACAAAACATGCTGCCCGCTTTTGCTGCCATTTTGGAGATGACGCCCAAAGTCACTCCTCAAGTTAGCCAAGTGGCTGAACTGAGAGAATCAGTCAGAAATAACTTGGAAGAATTTAAGGCAACACTGAAATTGCCAACGTTCCATCAGGATAACACCCAAGAATTTTTCTGACTGTTTGACGTGACCATGTATGGCTATGGGGATTGTCGAAAGGCGTTGATGATCATGAATTGCCTAGACACCAACTGTCAGAACTTAGTGTTACTTCATCTGGAGGGGGACAGCTGGTCATATGCTGAGGCAAAAGAGGCCATCATGAAGGAGTTTGGGAGTCTGGCGCGCATATTGAATTGCAAACAGGAATTTATGGAAAGCCAGTTCCATAAAGATGAGTCTTTAGCTAGCTTCATGGATCAGTTTTACCAGGAGTCACAGATCCTGGTTGGTGCAAAAGTATTGGACAACTTTGATGCCAGAATCGCCTTGCAAGCAGCCCTTTAGCCCTATCACAATTTGCATCACATGATGTATTCCATGTTTACAACAGAAATAACTACCTTGCAAATGGTAGATAATTTGAAGATTTTGGGAGCAACATTTGATGTCCCAAATAGAAGCTTCAAATATATTCAGGAACACAATAAGAATCCCACAAAGAAAAAGAAGGAGTTAAAGAGATGACCAATCAAACCATGCAGGGGAATAAGCCCAAAGAATACAGATGGTTGAATAAGAAGGAAAAGGTCTGCTACCAATGTGGCAGGAAAGGGCATTTCACCGTGCACTGTAAGAAGCCAAAGGATCAGATCAACGTGGTACAGGTGAAAGGGTCAGCAGCTGCCAAGGAATCGGGAAAAGGGCCCACAGCCTAGATGGAATAGTCTAGAGCTGCAGAGAAGCCTGTTCCTCCTAACATTATGACCAAAGAAATTGATATCAGTGATCTGTTTGTAGATGATGAGTAGGATCAGCTGTATCAAGTGGTCAATTTGGATGTAAATGCCATGACCAGAGCCTAGGGGAAGAGAATTGACCCTGAGATAATCAAGGAAGTTGCCCGGCCATACGCCTGACAACTGGAAGACAAGATTCAAACCAACAAGAATCCTGAATAATTATCTAAAGTCTGATTAGATGAGGTTAATTTGTTGATCCCTCAGCATGATAAAGAAATTGTTTCCTGATTTGTTGGTGCAAATTATTCACACCCTAGATTCAGCTAATAATGCTGCTATTTACTCAGTAAACACTATATTGAAATACTCCAAGTGTACATATATAGACATACAAGTGAATTGAGTGCAGGTGAGGGTGATTGTCAACAGTGGAGCTGTCATGGAAATGGCAGAATAAGTTTAGACCAGCCTGCCAGTCAGGGTGCGTAAGCACCCAAAAAGCAAGCCAGAATGCCAGAGGCATTGCTGACCAAATGACTTGATATGGAGTTAGGCATTGGGAAATGACAAATTGTTGGTAAAACACAACAGTAAGTATGATCCTGAAGACAAACCACAATGTGCCCACTCCCAACCCAGGGGGTCATGCTGCAGGGGGTGGGATCACAGAGATGGTTTCAATAAGTTTATCAGCATATGGGGTTGTTTCAACCAGGGAGGCAAGGAGGCGGATTCTGTCTTGCAATTGGTGGACATAAGGCCACAAGATTCCCATGTACTGTTGCTGGAAGTTCATGATAATGGGGTTATATAGCCAGAAGTATCAGACTTGCTGAATCCAATTGATGATGGAGGGGGCCATAGTGTAAGTCTTGGGGAGTGTCCTTTGGCTCTCAATCGAGCTATCTTTCTGTTCTCAAGTAAGAAAACACCGGAGAGGATGGCAGTACCCCTCATCACCCAAGGCAATCCCACCCACATAGTTGACAAGCGATGGGTGACAGCCCATCCGCTTCAGATCCCACCCCCAATTTCCTCACTCACCTCAGCAGAACTATTGTGGGGAATCAGTGAAATCTGTGCTGAGATTATCAAACTGAAATAAGTCAGATCTAATTTGGGTGGCAATTGGGCTGATGGCCAAAATTTGAATGGTTGTAAAATCATGAAGAATGAAACATCAGCTGGATCACCTGATGGTTCCAATTTGACCCCAAAATCAGCAGAACAAATATCAGGTGCCATCGCCAAGAGTTCAAAACCCTCCAATAGTAATTCAGGCATTGCACCCGATGGGCCTCTATTGACTGAATGAATGGTTAATTGACTGAGCGCGGGTGGGTTGGCCATCCCAAACCCATTCCCAACCAAATGGTCCCATCCCTATATATATGGCCTTGGGGGATTCCTGTTGCTTGTCGGGCCAAAAGCTGTCATGCTAACTGTCAGAAATGTAATTGACTCTGGTCCAGATGTTTGAGGTTGAACTGACAGAAACTTGGCCTGCCACCAAATTTTGCGTTGACAGTTCCCAAAGAATAAACCCCCCTCTACCATTCAATTTGCTGGTTAGGCCAAATTTGTGGATCCTAACCACGTTTTCACCAATCGACCACTATTTAATCAGTTGCAAGGCACTGAGAAGATTGTTGGTTGATTTTTCTTACTTTATTTCCCAAATAAAAATTCTTATTGAAAAACCCCAAATTTTTATCTCCCTCCTTTCAACCACATTCTATATGGTGTTTGTCTGGTGGTCCGCCACTCCACACTCTGGGTGGGCCTTACCAATTCTCTTGGTTACTATAATTCCCTCTATCACCAATTGAGCTCAACAAGTCTAAAATTTTTGGTTTTACAACCCAGTTCTCATGACCTTTTGATGGCAATATACAGGGATTTTATGGCCCTATGTTTGCCAACTACAAGAGAAGATTCACCTCTCTTTTACCCCCAACAAAATGGTCTCAACAACCAAGAATCTCGCTGTAACTATCCCAGTAGTTTCCACCCCTGTTAGCAGAACCCCTGGGTCAGAAATCTATTTGGTGTGGTTTGCTGTTGGGATACTCCTAACCCTGACATTCCGCCTCCATTTTGTGGTATCCTATTTCCCAGCTCCATATCAAGTTGTACAGCTGGCAATGCCTCTGGCATTCTGGCTTGCTTTCTGGATGCTTACACACCCTGACTGGCAGGCCAGTCTAAACTTCTTCTGCCATTTCCATGACATAATTGACCAACCATTACTTCCAGCCACTTCTGCCTTGATTTTCAAATTTGGCGCCGCAGTGGTTACTCTCTACCAGATGAACGTGCAATCAGTTGTATGCTATTTGTTGCTTATTTGGTCACTCTCTGACTTTAGGAGAAGTATTTGCTCTATTCTGGGAAAACTCCTTCAAGCTACCCAAGAGGTGACAATCGCATCTCCTCCTATTTCCTCTGAACTGGGGAAAATATCGAGTATCCCCTCCCAAGAAATCACCAATCAGGTTCTGGATGCACTCACCAAAGTACAAATGCGCATAACAATTGCACTCAATAACGCTTCTGCGATATCTGAGGCCCAACAAGGTCTTGCATTGTTAGATGCCATGGACGGGGAGGCTCATCGATGGGTGAGAAGTCTTTTACGTTATTCCACACTAAAAGGAGACCCTGCCTCCCTAATGACTGTTTTATCAGCCGCCTTGAACCACTTTCATCCCAATCAGACTATTTATTTAAACTACTCTTTGCCATGGCCAAAGCCCCTAGTTTGGCTTCTTTGATCTCTACCTTTTGTGAGCTGGCTCCCGCGTCAGAACTATCTATTGGCATGCTTCAGGCAGTCTTTAGAGCAAGTTTGGATTCAGTTTCCGCTCACCACGTGCTTTGGTCTACCACCCAAGGATCAATAGATCAAATAGGCGTCACCGCAACTACTATCAAAGCTTTGCCTCGCCACATTTCCTCATATCATGAAAGGAATTTCATGATAGGATTTCTTAACAATGGTGCAGATGACGTGCCCAAAACTAAAATAGTAGCGGACATGTATTCCAACTCTGCTGGAAATCCCAAGTCCGAGTTAGCATTCCCAGAGATAACTTTTAATGATTCTTTTCAAGCCCAGACGAAGGAAACAATTAGCCCAGTCCTGGTCCTTCCAATTTTCTCTCCAGCTAAGAATCCTGCCCCTGGTCCTGACCCACCTATCATTTCTTCAGTCACCCATGAGTCAGTAATATCTCCCAATAACAAAATTGCACTTATTTTCTTATACCCATGAGAATTAGTATTGGTTTCCACCATGTCTCCTTTGAAGCTCTGGTGGATACCGGAGCAGCGGGGAACTTCATGAGTGTAGAGTTGGCACAACAACTAAAACTGGATATGGATGTGGGCTCCTCAGTAATGGTGGCCTCCTCTGCTTATCAGGCTTCATATGTTGTTTGCTGACCAATATACTTCTCAATTCACCAATATAACTTCTGCAATCATTTTTTGGCCATGCCAAACCTGGTATTTCTGGTGATCTTGGGGGTGGGATGGTGGTGCCAACAACATGTAAGGATTCATTTGGAATCGAATGTTGTCATTTGCCAATGAAAATTTGGAAGGAGAGTTCCCTCTGATCAACACCCTCGAGAAAATCCAAGGAACTGGCTCTATCACCACCCTAGTCACTTCCGCGGGCATTCTGGCCGAGTTAACCAAAAATTTAATGCCATATCGCATGATTTTCAACATGGAAAAGGTGGACCATCTGCCAAAACATACTAGGTATGATTGTGGATTTCGGATAACCATGGAATTGGTGAACATCAATTGCCTGTTGTATCCCCATATGGCGGAAGAAGAAATTGCACTCAATACCTGGTTGGATGATATGTTAAAAAAAGGCTGGTTGTTTAAAGAAACGTCTCCCATCGTTTCCCCTATTGTCTTTGCAAGAAAATCGGATGGATCACTCCGCCCTTGTGTAGATTATGGTCACCTGAACAAAATCACAGTTACAGACCCCTACCCATTGACCCTGGAGCAGACAATCAGTCAGGAATCGCCAAATATCATGTCTTTTCAAAATTGGATCTGGTGACCGCTTTCAATCAGATTTGAGTAATGGAAGGACAAGAATGGTTGACCACAATTTGAACGAGGCGGAGCATTTTCCAATTTTGAGTAATGCCCTTTGGGTTGAAAAATGCTCCCACTACATTTCAACAAATGATTGACAATGCATTAGGGGATCTCCAGTTTTACTGTGCTATTGCTTATATCAATGATATCCTAGTCCATTCCCCAACTCCTGAGCAACATGCTATCAACTTAGAAGCAGTGGTTGCTTTGCACAAAGCAGGCCTGTTCCTCAAAGCTTCCAAATGTGAGTTTTACAAGGAAGAGGTTACATTTCTTGGAAACTTGGTACTTAAAGAAGGGGTCGCCATCCCCCCAACAAATTAGATGCAATCTGAGAATGGCCAACCTCAACTACACAGAAGCAGCTTCAAAGTTTCTTGGGTACTATCATTTTCCTAAATAAATTCTCCCCCGCACTTTCCCAGTTGGCCGCCCCGCTCCACCTCCTCACAGGGAAAATTGTACCATTTTGTTGGACCCCCAAATGCCAGCAGGCGTTCGAAGTGATCAAAGAAGTGTTCATGTCCCCTCCCATTTTGAAACATGCCAATCCCACCAAACTTTATATTGTCGCATGCAATGCTTCATCAGTAGCTGTGGGCGCAGTGCTGCTTCAGGACCACAATGGTCTCAAGAACCCAGTTGCTTATTTCTCCCAAAGTTTCACTGCTAAGGAGCAGTCCTGGGCCATCTATGACAAGGAACTGGCCACTGTTGCATGGGCATTAACTCATTAGCGGTACCTGTTGCAAGGTGCTCATCATGAGTTAACAGTTCACAGATCACCAAGCTCTCTTGTATTTTTGCAAACCCCAAAAATTGGTACACCGGCAAGCCTGAACCTATTGGGACAAGTGCAGTTTTAACTTCAAATATGAATTTGTCAAGGGTGCGCTAAATGTCCTTCCCAATTTCCTAAGCTGTAGTCTTGCTCACTGTCCCTCAGAACCTAAGGAAGTGGATCTTGTTAATGTGATCCCTGCTACTCAAATCCTATTGATTGCTCCCTCCATTGTTTCCTCCGCCGCGTTGTCACCCAATGATCCATTATTGGCTCAGGTGCTAGCCGGTCAAATGGCCTGCCCTGAGGGTGTGAAGTTGATTAAACACTTGACTCACTTGAGCCCCAAACACTCCCTATATTCTTTGGAAGAAGGTCTCATCTACTTTCGTTCTCATGTTTGGGTGCCTCCCTCCTTCTGCCTGAACGTATTCCATGCACACCATGATCCCCCCCGCAGTCAGACACCCTGGTAACAAGAAATGCATCAATATGATCAAGTGAACCTTTAATTGGGCAGGACTGACCAAAGGGTTCTGACTTAAATCAGTGATTGTGTTACGTGTGCTAGGGCCAAGTTGGATTTTTCAGAAAAAATGGCCTCCTGCACCCTTTACAACAGGCGGAAGTTCCATGGACCTCGGTGTCCATAGATTTCATTGTTGAACTCCCTGCTCCAATGGTTTTACAGCAGTAATGGTGATGGTAGATCACTTTACCAAATTTTCCCTGTTCGTTCCTTGTACTTCTGCAATTATGTCAGAAGAAATGGCGCGTCTATTCGTTCGCCATGTGTTTTCAATGTTCAGCCTTCCCTAGGAAATCATTAGTGACAGGGGTACCCAGTTTACCACACAGTTTTGGAGCAAACTCTTGTCGATCCTTAAGATAACCCCCTGTCAATCCACGGTGTATCATCCCCAGTCTGATGGCCAGAATGAGCGGGTTAACCAAGTTCTCAAACAGTACCTGCATTGTTATGCGGTAGCAGCACAAGATACCTGGGCTGATGACTTGCCCCTTGCCCAATTTGCATATAATAACAGGATACACGCTTCCATGGGTTTCTTACCATACAAAGCAACGTTGGGTTATAACCCATCATTCTCAGTTGGGGCATGCTTGCGACCAGAAGTGCAAGCTGCCGCAGATTATGCTGACCATATTTGATTAACCCAAGCTTTAGTGTGGGAACACCTTACTAAAGCTATCGATGACTACAAGCAATTCACAGATTGTAAGCACCTTCCGGGTCATGACTTTAAGGTGGGTTCCTATGTCATGCTTGATATCCACCATTTGCGAATCCAAACCCTTCCCACAAATTTGCCAGCAAGCATTCAGGTCCCCACTTAGTGGAGGAGGTATTGGGTAATGGGGAGTTTCAATTGAAGCTTCCCGCGCATTGGAAGCAACACCCAGTTTTCCATGTATCCCAGCTGTCGCCCTTCAAGGGTGTGATTCCCACAGACCCAGAACCAATTGTCATCAACAATGAGGAGGAAGCTGAAGTGGAGGCCATCCTAGCATCTCAGAAGTCACAACGATCAGTCCAATACCTTGTGGCCTGAAAAGGCTATCCAGCTTATGAAAATAGTTGGGTTAAGGCGCGCGATTGCGCAAATTGTATGGACCTGGTTGATGCTTTCCACACATCCCACCCTGAGGCTCCTCGCCCACCGCAGAAGGCCGCGACAATTATGGCTATCAAGTTACCCAGAGTGTATAAGAACGTGGCTCTGGTGCAGTTTCCCAGTGGGGGGGCCATTCCTTTAGGAAAAGGAAAGGGTAATGTAAGTCTTAGGGAGTGTCCTTTAGCTCTCAATTTGAGCTATCTTTCCATTCCCAATTAAGAAAACACTGAAGAGGATGGCAGTACCCCTCATCACCCAAGGTGATCTCGCCCACATAGTTGACAAGCGATGGGTGACAGCCCATCCGCTTTGGATCCACCCCCAATTTCCTCACTCACCTTGGCAGAACTATTGTGGGGAATCAGTGAAATCTGTGCTGAGAATATCAAACTGAAATCAGTTAGATCTAATTGGGTGGCAATCAGGCTGATGGCTGAAATTCAAATGGTTGTAAAATCATGAAGAATGAAACATCAGCTGGATCACCCGACGGTTCCAATTTGACCCCAAAATCAGTAGAACAAATATTGGGCGCCATCGCTGAAAGTTTGAAACCCTTCAATAGTAATTCAGGCATTATGCCCAATGGGCCTCTATCGACTGAATGAATGGTTAATCAACTGAGCACGGGCAGGTTGACCATCCCAAACCTGTTCCTAACCAAATGGTCCCATCCCTATATTGGATGGCTTTGGGGGATTCCTGTCGCTCGATGGGCCAAAAGCTGTCATGATAACTGTCAGAAATGTAATTGACCCCTGGTCCAGATGTTTGAGGTCGAACTGACAGAGACTCAACCTGCCACCAAATTTTGCGATGACAGTTCCCAAAGAATAAACCCCCCTCTACCATCCAATTTGCCAGTTAGGCCAAATTTGTGGATCCCAACCACGTTTTCACCAATATACCACTATCTAATCAGTTGCAAGGCACTGAGAAGATTGTTGGTTAATTTTTCTTACTTTATTTCCTAAAAATATTTTTATTGAAAAACCCCAAATTTTATCTCCCTCCTTTCAACCACATTCCATATGGTGTTTGCCTGGTGGTCCACTGCTCCGCACTCTGGGTGGCCTTACCAATTCTCTTGGTTACTATAATTCCCTCTATCACCAATTGAGCTCAACATTTCTAAAATTTTTGGTTTTACAACCCAGTTCTCATGACCTTTTGATGGCAATATACAAGGATTTTATGGCCCTATGTTTGCCAACTACAAGAGAAGATTCACCTCTCTTTTACCCCCAATGAAATGGTCTCAACAACCAAGAATCTCGCGGTAACTATCCCAGTAGTTTCCACCCCTGTTAGCAGAACCCCTGGGTCAGAAATCTATTTGGTGTGGTTTGCTGTTGGGATACTCCCAACCCTGACATTCCGCTTCCATTTTGTGGTATCCTATTTCCCAGCTCCATATCAAGTTGTACAGCTGGCAATGCCTCTGGCATTCTGGCTTCTTTTAGGGTGCTTATACACCCTGACTGGCAGGCCAGTCTAAACTTCTTCTGATGTTTTTCATGACAAATAGTGACCATAAGTACTGGTAGAGCCCATCTGGTATACTGACTAACAGGCCATTAATGAAACGCTATAAGGGATGCAGTCAGAAGGAGTAATACAATAGAGAAATTGTTTTGGTTTTTGGCAAAGTTTTTATGGAAGGGAAAGTAAGAAAATTGACCAACAATTTTCTCAGTGCTATGCAACTGATTAGATAGTGGGTGATTGGGGTAGTGACAAGCCAGGATTGGGACCCTCGATTTTGACCTAACTGGCAAATTATTGGGAATGGGCGGGTTTTTTTCTTGGGAACTGACATCAAAAAATTTGGCAGCAGGCTGAGTCACTGTCAGTTTGACCTCAAACATCTGAACTGAGGCTCAGCTATGTTTCTGACAGTTGGCGTGATGGCGTTTAGCCTGATGAGCACCGGGAATCCCCAAGGCCCACCCCACATAGGGGTGGGTCCATTTGGTTGGGAATGGGTTTGGAAGCCCAACCCACCCACGCTCATTCGCTGGTCTGTTCATTCAGTCAGTAGCATCACATCAGCAGCAACGCCTGAATTTTCAACAGGGGACCTCAAACCCTCATTGATGGTGTCCAATGCTATAGCCTGGCCATAGAGGATGATCCCTGATGACTTTGGTAGGAAGGTGATTCATTTGATCAACATTTTAATCAAATTGGAACCATCAACCATTCTGACTGATACCTCAGTCTTCATGCCTTTCTGGCCATTTGAGATCTGAGCATCGGCCAGATTGCCACTCAAATTAGATCTGACAGATTTCAATTTGACAATCTCAGTGCAGATTTTGCTGATTCCCCATAACAGTTCTGCTGAGGTGAGTGTGGGTGCTGGGGTGGGATCTGAAGCAGAAGAGCTGTTACCCACCGCTCATCTACTATGTGAGCGAGATCGCCCTGAGTAATGAGAGGTACCACCATCCTCTTTGATGCCTTCTTACTCGGGAATGGGAAAGTGGCCCAATCAACTGCCAGGGGATGTTCCCCAGGACTTACATTACCCTTTCCTTTTTCCAAAGGAAGGGCACCCCCACCAGGAAACTGCACCAGAGCCACATTTTTGTGCGCTTTGGGTAATTTGACTGCCATAATCATTGTGACTTTTTTGGGGGGGGAGCCTCGGGGTTGGATATGTGGAATGCTTTGACCAGGTCCATACAATTCGCACAATCGCGCGCCTTGACCCAACTATTTTCATAAGCTGGATAGCCTTTCCAGGCCACCAGATATTGGATGGAACTTCATGACTTTCAGGATGCCAGGATAGCCTCTACCTCAGCCTCTTCCCCATTATTGATGATGATCAGTTCCAGATCTGTGGGAATTGCACCCTTGAAGATTGACATCTGGGAAACATGGAAAACAGGGTGCTGCTTCTAATGCACAGGGAGCTTCATTTGGATCGACCTGTTGCCCAATACCTCCTCCACCAAATGGGGACCCAAGCGTTTACTGGCAAATTTATGGGAAGGGGTCTGAATTCTTAAGTGAGGGGTATCAAGCATGACGTAGGAACCCAATGTAAAATCATGACCCAGGAGACGCTTATGATCTGTGAACCGCATGTAGTCATTGATAGCTTTGGTGAGGTGTTCCTGCACTAAGGCTTGGGTCAATCTGATATGGGCAGCATGGTCCATGGCAGCTTGAACCTCCGGCTGCAAGCACAGCCCGACTGAAAACAAAGGATTATAACCCAACGTTGCTTTGTAAGGGGAAAACCCTGTGGACCTTGGGTCCCATTATTGTAAGCAAATTGAGCGAGAGGCAAGTCACCAGCCCAAGTATCCTGTGCAGCTGCAGCATAGTAATGCAGGTACTGTTTGAGGACTTGATTGACCCTCTTGGTCTGTCCGTCAGACTGAGGATGATCCACCGTGGAGTGACAGGGGGATACTTTTAGGATCAATAGGAGTTCACTCCAAAACTGCAAGGTGAACTGTGAACCCTGGTCACTGATGATCTCCTGGGGGATACCAAACAATGAAGACACATGGCATATGAAAAGACAGGCAGTTTTTTCCGACATAATTGTGGAAGTACAAGGTATAAAAAGGGAAAATTTCGTGAAACAATCCACCACTACCATCACCACTGTGAACCCATTAGAACAGGGGACTTCAACAATAAAATACATGGACACCGAGGTCCATGGGCCCTCCACCTGCTGTAAGGGGTGCTGGAGGCCATTTTTTCCAGAGCGATCCAACTTAGCCCTAGTGCACGTAACACAATTGGCAATCCAAGCCAGAACCTCTTTTGTCAGACCTGCCCAATTGAAGGTTCTCTTAATCAAATTGATGCATTTCTTGTTACTGGGATGTCTGACTGTGGGGGGACCATGATGTGCACGGAATACCTCTGATCAGAAGGAGGGGGAACCCAGATGCAAGACCAAAAGTAAATGAGTCCCTCTTCTAAGGAGTATAGGGAGTGCTTGTGACTCAAGTGAGCCAACTGCTCGACCAACTCCACACCCTCCGGGCAGGCCATTTGACTGGCTAAGACCTGAGCCACTAGCGGGCATCAGGAGCCAAAGAGATGGAGGAAATGATGGGGGGAACAATTGACAGGATTTTAGTGATAGGAATCACGGTAACAAGGTTCACCTCTTCTGGTTCCAAGGGACAGTGGGCGGAGCTGCGGCTTAGGAAATCAGGAAGTACATTGAGCGCACCTTTAACAAATTTGTATTTAAAGTTAAAACTGCACAGGTCCTGATAGGTTTGGGCCTGCCAATGTGCCAATTTTTGGGGTTTGTGAAAATACAAAAGGGCCTGGTGATCCGTGCAGACCGTTAATTCATGGAGGGCACTCTGCAACAGATACCGCCGATGAGTTAATGCCCATGCAACAGCTGCCAATTCCTTGTCATATATGGCCCAGGACTGCTACATGGATGTGAACTTCTTGGAATTTAAGCAACAGGGTGTTCTAAACCATTGTGCTCCTGAAGCAACACCACTCCCACTGCAACTGACAAGGCATCGCATGCAACAATATATGGTTTGGTGGGATTGGTATGCTTCATAATGGGTGGAGACATGAACACCTCCTTGATCAATTCAAATGCCTGCTGGCATTTGGGCACTAACAAAACGGTACGTTTTTCCCAGTAAGGGTGGAGTGGTGCGGCCAGCTGGGAAAGTGCTGGGGAAAACTTTTTCAGGAAAATGATAGTTCCCAAGAAACTCCAAAGTTGTTTTTGCATAATTGGAGTTGGCCATTCTTGGATCACATCTAACTTGTTGGGAGGGATTGCATAACCATCTTTGAAAACCAGGTTCCCAAGGAAAGTAACCTCTTCTTTATAAAACTCACACTTGGAAGGTTTGAAGAAGAAACCTGCCTTATGTAAGGCGACCACCACCGTCTCCAAGTCAGTAGCGTGTTGTTCAGGAGTCAGGGAGTGAACCAGGATATCATCAATGTATGCAACTGCACAGGTAAACCGGAGGTCACCCAGTACATTGTCAATCATACGTTGAAACATAGTGGGAGCGTTCTTCAGCCCAAAGGGCATCACACAAAATTGGAAAATGCCACGCTTTGTCCAGATCGCTGTTAACCATTCCTGCCCTTCCATTACCCAGATTTGGTTGAAGGTGTTCACCAGATCCAACTTAGAGAACACATGGGATTTGGCGAATGCCTGGCTGATTGTCTGCTCCAGAGGCAAGGGGTAGGGATCAGAAACCGTTATTTTATTCAAATGACCGTAATCCACGCAGGGATGGAGAGAACCATCCACTTTTTTTGGCAAAGATGATGGGGGAGGCGATGAGTGAGGTCTTTTTAAACAATTAACCCTTTTTCAACATATTGTCCAACCAGGTATTGAGTGCAACTTATTACTCTGCTGTATGGGGATACAACGGGCAGTTGATGTTCACCAACTCCACGGTCATTTGAAACCCACAATTGAACCTAGTGTGCTTAGGCAGGCGATCTGCCTTTTTCATGTCAAAAATTCTTCAATAGTGCATTAAGCTCTCAGGGAAATTGACCGGGATGCCCGCAGAAGTGACTAGGGTAGTGATAGAGCTGGTCCCTTGTATCTTCTTAAGGGTGTTGATCAAAGGGAATTCTCCCTCCAGATGATCATTGGTAAATGACAACGTATTAGACTCTAAATGCATCTTAACATGTTGTCAACGCCACCACCCCACACCTAAGATCACCGGAAACACCAAGTTCAGCATGGCCAAAAAACAATCGCAGAAGCTGAACTGATGGATTGAAAAAGGTACTGGTTGGTGAACGACATATGAGGGCTGGGAAGCAGATGAGGCCACCATCACCGAGGGGCCCGCATCCATTTCCAGTTCTAATTGTTGCGCCAAATCAACAACATGAAGTTCCCTGCAGCTCTGGTATCCACCAGGGCTTTGAAGGAGACATGATGCGAGCTGACACTGATCTTCATAGGCAATAGGAAATAAGCATAGTTTTGTTTATTGGAAGATTCAATTGACTCATTTGCGACTGAAGAAATAACTGGCATATTGGGGGTAAGGTCAGGGTCCTTTGCCAGAGCAGAAATTGGAAGTACAGGGTGGGGAAACGACTTCCTCCATCTGGGCTCAAACAGATTTATTAATAGGTAACTCTGCATCCATTGATTCAGACTTGGGAGTTACAGCAAGATCAGTACCCAGATCTACTACTAATTTGGAGATAGGCGCACCATCTGCACCTACTTTGGGTAGCTCAATCAAGAAATTTGCCTTCTGATAACGGGTAACATGGCGGGGTAAGGCGTTGATGGTGGTTGCAGTGGCACATATCTGATCTACTGATCCTTGGACAGTGGACCAGACCTTGTGATGAGTGGAACCCGAATCCAAGACCAATATAAAGACTTCCTGAAGCATATCAATAGATAGACCTGATGTGGGGGCCAGTTCATAAAAGGTAGAAATTAAAGAAACCAAGCTAGGGGCTTCAGCTATGGCATAGATCAGTCTGAATAGGTGGTCTGATTGTGACACAGGGGGTTTCAGGGCAGCCAACGCATCAGGCATCAGGGGGTGGAGTCGCCTCCTTGTGAGGAAGAGTGCAAAGATCTCTTACCCAACAGCAGGCATCCCCATCCACAGCGTCTAACAACGCGAGCCCTTGTTGAGCATGGGATAACGTGGAAGCTTTATTAAGCGCAATTGCTGTACACATTTGAACTTTGGCGAGCGCGTCAAGGACTTGGTTGGCGATCTCCTGAGAGGGTGCACTAGAACTTCCCTCTAGGCTAGTGGAAGGGGGAGGAGGCGCAATCCGCGCAGCTTGGGTGGACTGAAGAAGACTTCCCAAGGTATAGCGGATACTTCTCCCAAAATTGGAAAGTGACCAAACAAACAACAAACAGCAAGCTACTGATTTCACATTCATTTGGTAAAGGGTAACCACTGCAGCGCCCAGTTTGAAGAACAAGGTGGAAGTGGCTGGAAATAATAGTTGGTTGATTATGTCATGGAAATGGCAGAAGAAGTTTAGACCAGCCTGCCAGTTGGGGTGCGTAAGCACCCAAAAGCAAGCCATAATGCCAGAGGCATTGCCAACCAAATGACTTGATATGGAGCTGGGCATTGGGAAATGATGAATTGTTGGTGCAACACAACAGTATGTATGATCCCAACGATGAGCCACAATGTGCCCACTCCCGACCCAGGGAGTCATGCTGCAGGGGGTGGGATCACAGAGATGATTTCAATAAGTTCATCAGCATATGGGGTTGTTTTAACCAGGGAGGCAAGGAGGCGGATTCTATATTGCAATTGGTGGACATAAGGCCACAAGATTCCTGTGTACTGTTTCCGGAAGTTCATGATAATGGGGTTATATAGCCAAAAGTATCAGACTTGCTGAATCCAATCGATGATAGAGGGGGCCATAGTGACCATAAGTACTGGTAGAGCTCATCTGGTAGACTGACCGACAGGCCACCAGGGAAGCGCCATCAGGGATGCAGTCAGAAGGAGTAGTACAATATAAAATTGTTTTGGTTTTTTGGCAAAATTTATATTTAAGGGAAAAAAAGAAAATTGACCAACAATTTTATCAATGCTATGCAACTGATTACATAGTGGTCTATTGGGGTATTAACAAGCCAGGATTGGGACCCTCAATTTCAACCTAACTGGCAAATTATTTTGGGAATGGGCAGGTTTGTTTCTTGGGAACCAACATTGAAAAAATTGGCGGTGGTCTGAGTCACTGTTGGTTTGACCTCAAACATCAGAACTGAGGCTTGGCTACATTTCTAGTAGTTGGTGTGACGGTGTTTAGCCCGATGAGCGCCAGTAATCCTACAAGGCTACCCCACATATGGGCGGGTCCATTTGGTTGGGTTTGGGCTCAGAATGCCCAACCTGCCCACGCTCAGTCGCTGGGCCATTCATTCAGTCAGTAGCATCACATCGGCTGAAACGCCTGAATTTTCAACAGGGGACTTCAAACCCTCGTCGATGGTGTCCAATGCTTTAGCCTGGCCATCAAGGATGATCCCTGATGACTTTTGTAGGAAGGTGATTTGTTCAATTGACATTTTAATCAAATTGGAACCGTCAGCTGTTCTGGCTGATACCTCAGTCTTCATGCCTTTCTGGACATTTGAGATCTGAGCATCAGCTAGATTGCCACTCAAATTAGATCTGACAGATTTCAATTCGATAATCTTGGCACAGATTTCTCTGATTCCCCATAAAATTTCTGCTAAGGTGAGTGTGGGTGCTGGGGGTGGGATCCGAAGCAGAAGAGCTGTTACCCACCGCTCATCTACTACATGAGCGAGATTGCCCTGAGTAACAAGAGGTATCACCATCCTCTTCAGAGCCTTCTTACTCAGGAACAGGAAAATGGCCCAATCAACCACCAGGGGATGCTCCCCAGGACTTAAAGGAGCGCCCATCAATATTGTCTTGACCAAGCTGGTAAAGAGGATGAAGATCTCACTGGACTTGGAACATAAAAAGGAATATGAGACAGCTGGGCCAAACACCACCATCTCCTGTGGAGCGTATAATGCGTTGCCACTAAAATTTGGGTCATTGGTGGTATCTGCACCAGCAATAGTTTTGGCCAACCAAAACTATGACATTCTGATCAGAACGGAGTTTCTACAAAAATACAGAGTTAAATGTAACTTTGAGGATAATATGTTGACTATATTGGGTCAGATGTTACTACTGGTATATCAGAAGGATGGTGAAGCTATACTAAATTGGAAAAACAACTAAATAAATCTAATATACAATGATGGCATTATATTGATTTGGTACCAATTAGTTGGTAGAAAGTGACATGAATTGCCGGAGGAAATCCTAGAGAACTGGGGAATTCCACTGAGGATCAAGAATGAGAGGACCATACCACCAGGATCGCAGATGATAGTTGACACAGGGTTGACATTAGAGATACCTGAGCTGTTGTATGGGGAGGTCAGAAGCCCCTAAAAGAAGTCCAGAGTGGAGCCTTAGGTGGCTTCTGGGATGATAATGCTAGGCCATGGAGAAATTCGAGTTCTCCTGGTGAATTTAAGTGAAAAGCAGATGAAGATCAGGAGGAATCAAATCATTGCATTTGTTCATCTGATCCCAATGGTCGAATTGAGAAGATTCCACAATTTTGGGACTCTTGATGAGATGGGATTACTGGCTGGGGTAACCAAAAGTATCAACCTATTGGTTGATTGAGAGCAGCTCGCTGATCTGTCAGAAGGCCAGCAAGAGGAAGTGCTTGATTATTTAAAAAGTATCAGGAAGTGTTCACTCAGGATATACACGATTTAGGATGCGCACAAGATGTGATTCATAGAGTTGACACTGGGAAGAATTTGCAATCAGGATAAGACTGATCTGACAATTGAAAGCTGCTGAAGTGGTAGTGGAGGATGATATTAGCAAACTAGTGAAGCATGGGCTTCTAGTTCCATCGTCAAGTCCCTGGGCAAGTCCAATTCTGATTGTGAAGAAAAAGGATGGATCTAACCAGGTGGTGATCAACTACCAAAAGCTGTATAAAATTATGAAGAAGGATTTTTACCCCCTACTGAGGATTGATGATGCACTAGATCAATTGTGAGAAGTGAAGTATTTATCTGCGATGGATCTGAACTTGAATTAGAGGAAGATAGACTTGACAAAAAAAGACCAGGAGAAATGAGCAATTATTACCGTGAAGGGGCTATACCAACTGACAAGGATGCCCCAGGGTCTATGTAATGCACCTGCAATGTTTCATAGGGCCATGGATGCGATATTGAGTGACTTGAAGTTGTTGTGAGTCCTGGTATATCTGAACGATATAAACGTGTTCAGTAGGATGTTTACTGATCACCTACACCACTTGGAAAAAGTATTTAAGCGACTGTCCACAGCTAACCTGAAGATAAAGCCAAGAAAGTGCCACTTCTTTAAGAAAGAGTTAGAATATATGGGATTCATAATCAACTCCAGTGGATTGCAGTTGCAAACCCAGAAGATAGAAGCCATAGAACAGATGGCTGTAATGAAAAGTGTCTGAGACATCCAAGTGTTCCTTGGGATGGTCAGATACTATAGAAGATTTATTTGGGACTTCGCCCAAATAGCTGATCCATTATTCCTATTTATTAAAGGATTTGAAAAAAGGATTCATATGAAATGAAGAGGCTGTCATGTGTACATGACATCATAATGGGGACCAACCCTAAAGATAAGGCTGGGTGCCAGGAGGCCCAGAAGATGAAGTTCCAGGCCCTCCCTGACCTAAGGCACACCCTAGACCAACGCTGGGTAAGGGAAAAATATGCCCAGGTTGGTACTAGTGGGGTGCCAAGTGCCCAACCCCTGACGTCAAGCTAGGCGTTATTACGAAAAATCTACCAAATAAACGCAGATGGTTCAATTTGGTTTGTTGAGAAACGGGGTTTGAAACCTGTTCCATTTATGAAATAATGTGCTCAGGTTAAGTACAACTTCAATTGATCACTCGATTGAAGTCAGTTTCAGCCTATTCACCTAATTCAGATGGCAGTATTGCCCTATTGGTGAGTCAGTGCTTGGGCCCACTGCAGCATAACCCCTATTCCCCCGTCTGAGCTTAATTACGTTTTCCTCAACCAACATTCCTTGTTGGTTGACTTCACAAATAAACCTTTTCCCCATTTACGTTATTTTACAATTTTATGATATTCCAAATGCTCCTGTGCACAAACCTCTTTGAGGAGGTCTCGCGCTCCGTTACCCTTGCAATTGCATGTACCTTGCAGCTCTCAACTCGTGCACCGTTTGTTTGCCCAGGTTCCCTCCAACCTGGGTCACATAGCCCCAACCAATATGTGCACCGCGTCACTTCTAATGGGGTTTTTATTGTAAAACTCGCCTTTCTATGCCTAAGCTGTTATTGCTCCAGCACCCTCTGCTGGGCTCTAATAACTTTGGCCCTAACTGCTAGTTCCCTGGCGTTGGCCTTGTGCACTATGCACTACCACGCTGGGAACAGGAGAGTTATAGACACTCTCTTTACAGAGGCCCAGGACTACTTCATTGAGCTACACTGGTTTCTATTATATTCTCCAATTCTGAAATAATCCAAATTTTGATTGGGAGTTTATCATTCAAAATGATGCTTCATTGACAGCGATCAGCGCCATACTAAGCCAAGTAGACATACTTGGGGATGAACATCCGGTGGTGTATGTGAGCTGGACACTCTCAGCTTCTGAGAGGAACTACAACGTGACTGAGCATGAATGCCTTGCAGTCATTTATGCATGTAAGCAGTTTTAGTGTACATCCATGGAATGCACTTTAAAGTGGTGACGGACCTCTCTTTACTACGATGGCTGCACAATCTAATAGAGCCAGAAGGACGACTGGCCCAATGGGCACTTAAGCTCCAGGCTTATGATTATGAGATTGCCCACCAAGTGGGGGCTTCTCACCAGAATGCGGATGGCTTATTGCAGTTACCAATGGCCCAGATGGTATACCCGCAGGTGGATGAGCTATTTCAGAGAATGGTCGATGGAAAAATTGGGGATGAGCCCCAATAAATCTAAGGTGCACTTTGAAAAGCGATGGAAAGCATCAAGATCATAGATGGACAAGTATTTAAGATGATCATCAGAAAGCAGTCATTATACCTGAAACTGTCAGAAAGAGCAGCTATAGTGCAAGCAGCTCACAAGGTTGTTGGGCATGGAGGCCTGAGGAAATCAACCAATCATATTCACCAGTATTATTACTGGGAATCTATCAGCTACGATGTTGAAGATTATCTAGCTTGTTGCGTGGAGTGCCAGCTGTACAAACCACATAAGAATACAACTGGATACTGACTGGTCCGCCCTGGATTTGCCTGGCACATGGTGTCAATTGACATGATGGGACCGCTGATGATGAGCACAGGGGGAGTCAAGTGCATTATAGTTGCCATTGACCATCTGACAAGGTGGGTCAAGATGAAGGCCCTAATGAAAGTAGATGCTACCAGTACCGCGAGGTTCATCCTGGATCAAGTAGTATACCAGCATGGATGTCCACAGGTCCTGATTAGCAATAATGGGACCAACTTCACGCCTCACGTGTTCCCAAGATTAAATGAGATTTTAGGGATCAGAGGAGTCGTGTTAGTACCCTACTAGCTGGATACAAATGGATTGGTAGAATGGGTGAATGGAACACTGGCTGCGACGCTGAGGAAGCTAGTCACAGGAAGAAATTCCGCGTGGGGAACGTACCTGAGTTCAATGAAGTTCTCCTACAATATTAGTCATCATACGGCGACAGGAAAGACGCCGTTTAAGTTGTTGTATGGGAGAAAGGCCGCGTTGCCGCCAATTTTATATTTGGTGGTGGAACCTACATCAGGGATGAGTACCGAGAAATATTTGAACTGACAGATGAATATCCTGAATGATATACAATTGCAAGCATTCAATACAACGTTGAAGAAAAGGATATGAGCAAAATCGATGGACAATAAGAAAGTCTGGCCTTAACAGAATATTGAATAGGGGAAACAGTTGTCTATTGCGATACACATGGTTTTGGAAGAAGAAACAAACTAGATGCATTTTGATTGGGTCCATTTGAAGTGATCACCAAGACAGTGACTGATGCCTACTCCATCATGAATCTCTTGGATGGAAGAGTTGTGAATCAAGTTAATGCTAAGTATCTAAAGCGATGGATCAATGAAAAAATAAAAGAGTTCCCAAAGGACCAATGAACCATTAAGTTAGTCATGTCCTTATGATTAAATCAAGTCCAAAAAAGGACCTCTGAACCAATCTAGATGGTTAAGTCCAAAAAAAGGACCTCTGAACCATAGAAAACTGGCAGGTTTAAGTACCCAGGACCCAGTTTGGGGGAAAAAATAAAAAGATGGGCCGCTGAACTGAAACAAGGTCAAGTCCCATGAAAAAAAGAAGAATAAAGATAAAAAATTGATAAAAGATATTGGGAAAAAACAAAAAAAACAAATAAACATTATTATTAACTGCATAGAGAAAAAACCAATATATATTTTATAAAATTATTTTTTATCAATTTTCCTCAATACAGGGATGATTCCACCTATGTCGCCTCTTGGGGGAGGGAGGATGGATTGAGGTAGGAATGAACAGACCATCAAAATTGATGTGAGATCAGACGCTAGTGAGGGCTAGACCTACATGAAACCACATTCTTTGAGCGAATGCAGAGCCCCAAGAGAAAGCAACTAGGGGAAGGGAAATTGAGATGTCAGATGAAGCCAATCGCAAAACCCCAGAGTTAAAGGAAAGCAGCAGTATAAGAAGAGGCAATTGGTAAATAACCCCAAGTAATCCCAGTACAGTACTGGACCTGGAAGATTAGTCTTGAGCGCCTGATGATGGGCTTCATTAAAAACATTAGAAAAATGGGCCAGCAACAAACAAGGGATGCTTGACGGGGGTTGCTGAATCATGCCCTCTATTAACGCCATCAGCAAAAGATACTGATGGGAAGCATCGGTGAAGAAATAATTGTGCAGGGAGCAGATTTCATCCTGAACGCAATGTCTTCAGGCTTCTTGGAAGCTAAAGCTGAATGAGCGGTGAAACCTGGGTGAGGCTGGAAGCTTCATGGACCAACTTCAAAGAACTTGGCCAGCAAAGCGAAGAGCATAAGCGGTGGTATCCCAATCCAGGATAATATCAAGATCAGAGGGATTCAGCGCTAGGGACAAAGCCTTGGTGACTTGGGCCTGGAGTTCAGCTTAGGGAACTCAAAGTGAATACTGTTACTGATGATGAGCTCAGTAGCCAGAACAGCAGGTTTGTATTATTGCTAAAGTCAGAAGAGGAACTCAGGAAGCAGATCCAACACAGCAAGAAATGAGCGATCAATAGCAAATGGCATAATCTCCATAGCATTTATGATGATGGTTGGTGCATCAGCAAAAGGAGCCAAATACAGGAGAGTTTTGAAAACCATCTCTGGAATTGACAGCAGAGGAAGAATCAGCTGAGAGTTGTTTAAAATGATCGCAAGCCTGGTTTTGGAGGGATTAGTTACCGTTTACAGTAATTTGATGGAAGGACTAGCCGCTGATGCCAGACTAGGTGTATGAGTCCTGAAAGGACCATAGAAAAGGTTCTGCCGAGCATCCTGACTCATCTGCTGGAAGAGACGGAGGTCTTGATCAGACAAACTATTCAGAAGCTGCTGGTATCATGACTCAGAATTTAATATGTGAGCTGGACGAGAGGGGGATGCTGAACTTATATAGAAGTTGACATTATGCACTCTATAATCCATTAAGCCCCAATTTTGGAGAAATTAATCTCAAAATTAATGGGATAAGCTCTCAAAGGGAAGAATTAGGAAAAGCTTAGGCCAAAAGGTAATGAGAGAAATAACCAGGCAAATAAAGATAAGTATTCTTATCGAGCCATGAAATGAACATTGCAGCAAGAGTCTCCTGTCTAGGACGAGGAGAAAATCAGGAAATCAAGAATGCCAGACCAAGAATCCTGAATAGACAGAGGGTCATATACCCTGATGGTGGGAAAACCAGATCCCGGGACTAATATCATCATGAGTAAATTGATCAGCTCAGCACAACAGTAGATCATGGGGACCTCACTCTGAGAAGGCAGTAGTGAGGAGGAAGAGGAAGGGCGCCATATGCCGAAGGTCATCCCAAGCATCATTGAGTATTGATGAGTGTACTCCATTGAACCAATGAAGTACTTGAACAAGTGTCTGAAGCGGTGTTCTCATGCCCTGGTCATTTTTCTCGCTGGAAATCTAGGCAAGAGGGGGAATGTGTTAGGATTTTTGCCCATATTCCCAGCCTGCTAGATTACCAGGGATTGCTAGGGGAAAATTCCCTAAGGCGAAGTGAATTGGAAATCAGTTGGCCCAAGTTTTGGAGTAACTACTTTTGGGGGCTTTTAGGATATTCGCCTGGTCATATCCGTCAAGGATCATTCTGGACAAATATTTAAGATCTTATAGGGTGGAGTTGCCAACGTAATAGGGGCATCTGATAGTGATTAACTATCAGGTGTACTGATTGGGATTGGTAAGGTTTCATCACCAATTGATTGGGAATGAATAGCAAGTTGTGAGGTGGGTGATGCTGCCTGCAACTAGTGAATCAATCGGTTGGTGTGTGGCCTGCATTAATGGGTAATGAGTCCCATTACCTAAGCAGGTCGCTAGCCAAATATGGTTGGTTCACTTGGATTGAGAGGAAAAAATTTTAGGGACACCTTTTCTGACTCTTTCCGTTTAGGTCTTAATGATGTCCAACGATGGAATCCTAGCCAGGATGGGGAAGACCATCGCTGCTGAGATGTGGATGGGTGGTTTAATGGCAACAGCTGCTGTTTTATCGAAGAGGTGTCAACCAAGGGTTAGACGACCAAATCCCCACTATAAATTCCCTAGGATTCACTATAATAAATAAGGGAGTAATTACAAGAACAGAGTTATATAGTTCTAAGTTATTCATTTGGTATATAGTTTAAGGAGTAAACTATCATCAGCTTCCATTGTGCTATTCTTTCTCAAGAATATTATTGCTGTGTGCGATAATTGGAGGACTCTTAGAGAAAAGAGTAAAGATCTGAGCGGGGATCCAGAGAAGAAGGAGACACAATCTGGTTTTACTGCTGACTGTGTACGGGACTAAAGAGATTGTCACCAGGGAAACTCAGCGAAGATTGGGTGAGAAAGAACAAGGGAACGAATCCCTATGATTACAATATCACAAGTATTTAATCAGGAATACTGGGCAAGTGTTGGGCTGAAATATAAAAATCATACTCAACTATGGATAATAGTCATCATACTATTATCAACTAAAAAATTCCATTCTACTATACAACGCAGATGAAATGCATGAGGAAACTGAACCTGTGCAGTAAAAAGGTTACTAGGGTTGTTATCAATAAAAAGAAAACCTTAGTAAATTTTTACAGGCGCGCTCAGCTGATGCCGGTGGAAGCGGCACAGCTGGGCCTGGTGATGTTGGCCTTGGATAACGTTGGGTATTCTGTTGCTGTTTGAGGGATAGAATTGTCCACGTCTAGAAAAACCTTTTATAATAAAAAATTGTCTCTACCTCTGAACCATTTATTAGCTCTTATGGCCTGGATGAGGACCCTATTCTGGTAGATCAGATTACCCCTGAGAACCCAGTTTGACCCCTATCATGATCTGGTGCACTCAGGAAGTGGAAAAGGAACTTCGTTTTAATTATAATAATGTATATGCACCTGCAGAAGGTGTGGTGGGATATTTGGCCTCAGTAGTAAGAGTGGCCCACTATCCCTCCCCCTTCTATGATTCCAAAACATACCTTGAAGCCTTGCTCACGCCAGAGGAAGAATTTTAAGGTGAGGTAGTGGCGTTTTCTGCTTTAAATAAATCCCATTCTGGATACTTCTTATTGACCGCTACCCTCACATCCCCTTTGAGGAAGTTCAGCACAACCATTTTAGTAGATACCAGTTCCTCTAATAATTTTATTGATAAAACCTTGCTGACTACCTTGAGTCGAGTTACTCACCAGGTGGTATGGTTAGAAGTGGGGCTTCTCAAGGTATCCCTAAGCTGAACGTCATGGGGTTAGTGGACTACCAAGTGGGCGCCTAACTTCTGTCTGACCATTTCCAAGCTATCAGAAACCTCTTGTTCCCCATTATTTTAAGTGTGGAGTGGTGGAGAAAGTTTGACGTCAGGACTAATTTTAAAGAAAACAACCTATCCTTGTTTTTGTTAAATGGTCACAAGCTGATTGTTCCTTTGTCAAAGAATAACACCCAGGGCAAATTGT
The DNA here is from genome assembly GCA_022478985.1 of Massospora cicadina. Lineage (NCBI taxonomy): Eukaryota > Fungi > Entomophthoromycota > Entomophthoromycetes > Entomophthorales > Entomophthoraceae > Massospora > Massospora cicadina. The sequence continues at coordinate 54,933 of JAKSZP010014683.1, forward strand.
CCCATTGACCCAATGTTCACACTCTTCATCTTGCCCCTTTGCTGAAGCCTTCTGTGGAGGTTCCCCTACCTTCCTGTTTGGAGGGGTTGGAATCTTCTTTTGATGCAGCATCTGCTAACACACTTCCTGAGCACTCTGAGTTTGATTGTGACTTCAAGCTTACTGTGGATTTGATGCGTATATCTTCCCCCATTTACCCATTGACTGTTCGGGAGGAAGAGGCGTTGGATGTGTGGGTGAAGAATCAGTTAGCTAAAGGTGTAATTTTTCAGCGTAACTCCCCTGTATGCTCCCCACTTCTCTTTGTTGAGAAGGCTGATGGTACACTATGCCCGTGCGTAGACTATGGGAACTTCAACAACGTTACTGTACCAGACCTCCATCCCATCCCTTTGGATTCACAGATTGCGCGCTATGTGGAGAAGGCGAAGGTCTTCTCCAAGCTGTATTGCCTCAATGCGTTTAATCAGATCCGTATAAAGAAGGGACAGGAGTGGTTAACCACATTTTTGCACCAGAAAAGGAATTTTCCAGTTTTGGGTCATGCCCTTTGGGCTTAAGAATGTCCCTGCCATCTTTCAACGCTGCATTGATGCTTCGTTGGGGGACTTGTTATGGGGTAAGCGCGGTTGCCTACATGAATGACATCCTGGTGTTTTCCCTAATCAGGAGTCCCATGCAGTACACCTTCAGCAAGTGGTGGAGAGGTTGAGGGCCGCCCGCCTTACACTAAAAATCAGTAAATGTGAATTTTCAAGTCCCAGGTCACTTTCCTGGGCAACATCGTGTTTGACCAAGGACACATGATAACTGCAGACAAGGAGAAGGCTATTCGTGAGTGCCCCATCCCCACCTCAGTCAAGGAATGAGGAGCTTCTTAAGGATGTGTAAATTCCTCAAGAAGTTCACACCCAATCTTTCTGAGGGTGGCAGCTCCCTTATACAAGGCAGGCGGTGACAAGGTGCTTCAGTGATCCCCCATTTTGCAGGATGCCTTCCAAGCAGTAAAGTGCCCCTGTTGTCCACGTCTGTTCTTCACCATGTCGACCCTTCAAAGGAGTTCATTGTTTCTACTGATGCCTCTAACTTCGCCACAAAGGCTGCATTGTTACAAGTAGGCGAAGATGGGATTGAGCATCCGATGGTATGTTTCTTCTAGAAAAATGTCTTTTCCAGAGTTAAATTACGCCGTTTATGATAAGGAGTTACTGGCAGTGGTGAAGGCGCTGACTTATTGGCATCACAACTTGCATGGCTCATCCCAACCTTTCCAAGTACATACAGACCACCATGCCTTGCTGTACTACCGCGCTCCTCATGTCTAACCCCACGTCAGACTTGTTGGCATGAGACCATTGCCCAATTTGCATTAACGTATGAGTTCACCAAGGGCAAGGATAATGGTTTGGAGGATGCTTTGAGCCGCACCCTGCTTTAGCGCCTGATCCCAAGAGGTAGAAGTTCATAACACACAGTTGATGATTCCACCAAATCAAATTGTGTCCCAACTTCCCTCTCCCCTGGACAGTGGGCCAGCGCTTGCCCCTCTGGAAATGCGGAGGAAAATAGTATGTTCAGAAAGGTAGTCCTTTCTCAGCCGCTAGCAGCCAAATATACTATGATCCTTGCTAATAGCGCTTTGAATCAGGAGGATCTCTCCAGGGGCTATCACGTGAAGGATGAGATGGTGTGGTTTCAGGGGCGCTTAGGGGTTCCCGCTGGACCACTTCACCCGGAAATCATCTGGGCCCATTATGATGGACTCACTGTTGGTCATCCTAGTAAAGCAATGACATTGGAGTTAATATGGCGCACATACAATTGGAAGGGCTTGACTGCTCAGGTGGGGCAATATTGTAAAGAGTGCCTGATCTGCAATCAAATGAAACCCAATCAGCAACCTTTAGCAGTGTTGTTGATACCAGTCCAAAAGGCGGAAGGGCCCTGGATTTCCCTATTGGTGGATTTCATCGTGGAGTTACCTGTCTCTAATGGCTATGATGCCATCATGGTGGTGGTGGACTGTTTTACGAAGTTCTCCCGCTTTATTCCCTGCAGAACAACAATAACCGCCGCTGAGATGACCAGGCTATTCATCACACATGTGTTTGCACTTCATGGGGCTCCTCAAAAACATTAGTGACCTGAGATCCCAGTTCACCTCCATCTTTTGGGAATTGTGTAAGACTCTTCATAGTCTCCCCTGCCGTTCAACTGCCTATCACCCCCTAATCAGATGGGCAGACTGAACTAGTGAACAAGTGCTTGGAACAGTTTCTGCGGTGTTACACTGCCGCAGATCATTCAGATTGGGTCTCTCACCTTCACATGGCCCAATTTAGCTACAACAGTACTTTGCACTCTTTGATCAGTTGTTCCCCCTTTTTCGCCAACCATAGCTTTAACCCCGCCTTTAACATGGAGCCCAGCTGAGGTTCCAAAGTTGAAGCTGTGGTGGACTTTGCTAAGACCATCAAGAAGGTCCACTAAGGGGTTTCCACAAGCCTGGATGCGGCTATGCTAGTTTATAAGGAGAACGCTGATGTTAAGTGCTGAGTGGGTCCAGCGTACAAGGAAGGGGATCTCGTGATGATTGATGCTCAAAACATCCTTATCAAGCAGCCATGAAAAAGCTGGGTACAAAGAGGATTGGTCCTTACCATGTTTGAGAAAGGTGGGTCATTCCTCTTACCAGTTAAATCATCCCTCCGCGTTCCAGATCTTCTCTGTCTTTCATGAGAGCAAATTAATGTTGTTTTAGGCCCCTTACCTGCGACTCCTGAGGCTTATCTCGTGGATGGTGCGCCAGAGTGGGAAGTAAAGGAAATAGTAGCCTCCTGCCATGTTAAAAGATGTCTCTAGTACCTGGTATCCTGGAAGGGGTTTGAAGCGTCTGAGAACAGTTGGGTGCCAGAACATGACTGTGTACATGCCCAAGACCTGATTAAATCATACCATAATTGTTTCCCTGAGGCTGCGGGATCAAAGTCCAAGACTGCCGTCACTGCTATGAAGTTGTCACCCGCCCATAAAGAACTTCTTCTTAGCAAATGCCCCTGGGAGGGTGGAGCTCAAGAAGGAGGAGAGGGTAATGTCATGGTTGAACGACTTAATAGTGGGAACCAACGCCAAGGATAAGGCTGGGCGACAGGAGGCCCAGAAGGTGAAACTTCAGGCTCTTCCTGACCTTAAGCACACGTTAGACCAACGCTGGGTACAAGCCAAATATGCCCAGGTTGGTACTAATGAGGTGCAAAGCGCCCAGCCCCTTGTGTCAGCCCAGGCGTTAAAACGGACGATTACGTTACAAATGAAGATGGTTTGATTTGGTTAATTGGCAAACGGGGTTTCAAAACCCATTCAAGCTACAAAAGTATGAGTTTGGGTAGAATACAGCTGCAATCAATCACTCAAGTGAAGGCAGTTTCGGTGTATTCTACCAAAATGGATGGGAGCATTTGCCTATTAGAGCGTCAAGGCTTGCACACTTATGCAGACCCATAATTACCCCAACTTGGCTTAAATATGTTTTTTGCGAACAACACTCCTTGTTGGTCAACTTTTCCCAAAAAAATTAACCCCGTTTTACCATTTTATGAAAAAGAGATTTTAAATGATCCTGTGCGCGGACCCCTTTGAGGGTCTTGCACTACATTAACCATTACATTTAAACTACGATGAGCTTATCCCCTAATGCAACATTGGTTCGCCCAGGTAACCTCCAACTTGGGACGTTTTTCTTACTCTCCTTGTGCACCGCTCATCTTTTGGATGGTTATTTATTGCACTCTTTTGCTCTAGTTATTGCTCCAGAACCCTCTTCTGGGCTCTAGTAGCTTTGATATTGATGGCTAGTTTCCCTGCATTGGCTCTGCGCCGTGCACCACCACGCTGGAAACAGGAGAGTTATAGACACTCTCCTTACAGTAACAGGTGGGTTTGCACCAATACGTTAAAAAAAGGAATTGGGGAAGTAAGAGCCACTTTGCTGACAATACTAGGGATAGGCCTGCCAAAGCCCATCCCTGAACCCTTCCACCATGCCTCATCATTGCCACATATTCCTGAACCACTGTCCCCACAATGCTGCACATCAACAGCAGGGTCTGGAACCAGGAAAGGGCCAAGAACGGCACCAACGCCATTCCAAGTTCACTGGTTGAGCTCATGATTTTGATCCAATACTTATAACTTTAATAAAATAATATCTTTAATTAGCAAGTTATTTTTATTAGATTTTCTGGGTTTTTCATATGAGATGCAACTGGCCATTCAGGGCCAAAAATCCCCTAATAAATAGCACTCCACTAGCATTGTGTAAGCTCCCTCCTACACTATGTTCTTTAAACACCGTTCAAAATATCACTAGTGAAGACTCCACATCCCACCAAATCATCATCCATGCCATGCGTAAGCCTGACATCATATTTTCTTGGATGCATTTCGGTTTTGGATGTCAAATTTCACTAACTCTGACTTTCTCAAGTTCAAGGCCCTTTATATCAAAGCAATATTTGGATCAAACGCTACCTGATCCAAGGCAATGTACAGATCAGGTGCCACCTGATCCATTACATCACCCCCCTGTAAGGCTCAAAACTCCTGGACTTTCCCTGGGCATCGCATGCAGTCTTCCTTTGTCTGCCACATCACCTCCTCCACTGGATTACCTTTCCACTTCACCAAAAGTTGCTGCCAGCCCTTACCCATCTCACATCCAATATCAATTTCACCCCATACTCTGGAACATCCCCTTCCATAGGGTTTAGCGGTCCCAGTCAATCTGGACCTATTCCCTTGAATGCCCATAACTGGGAAGCATTAATCACTGGATGGGCCTTAGACCTATTGGCAAACTTAATTCACAAGCAACCTGATTAATGACTTGCATGATCTGGTATGGGCCCAAAAACTTTGGTCTCAGCTTATGACTCTTAACTGGAACAACATAGTTCTTAGCCGCCACCAATACCCAGTCCTCAGGCTCAAATGCTGGATCTGGCACTCTTCATCTATCTGCCTGTTGCTTCTGCTGAGCCACCACCTGCTCAAAATTTTCTTGTAGCTTCTTCCTGATATCCACCATGGTACACGCCATCTCATCTGCCCCCTGACACACTCCACTAATGGATCCCCCATTTGATCTGGGATTGAGACCATGATTCACAAAAAACGGAGTCATTCCTGTTGATGATTAACAATGATTGTTATAAGTGAACTGGGCCATCCAAACCCATGGAACTCAGCCATCCTGCCAATTGGAGACATAATACTGGAGATACTGCTCAAGTATCTGATTCACTCTCTCTATCTGTCCATCAGATTGGGGATGGTACACTGAGGACTAACCAGGTCTGATTTCAAATTACCCAGCAAACTTGACCAGAATTAAAAATGAATTGTGGACCACGGTCCAAAATAATTTCCTCAGGTAACCTATGCTGGGAGAACACTTCATCAATGAAGATCCTTACTGCATCCTTTACTAAAAACTCCCTATGAATGGGAAAAACTCAGCTTATTTGGTCAGTCAATTCGAAACCACCATAACTGTATTCTTCCCCTGCACCTTCTGGAAGACTCATTATAAGATCAACACTAATTGAACTACATGGCGCATGTGGTATCTGCAGTGGGTTTAATTTACCCAATGGAGATTCCCTTGAGGGTTTCAATTTTGCACATACCAAACACTCACTCACATACTTCTTGACGTCTCTATGCAGGCCCGGCCACAGATCTTCCCATCACACCAACGCCACCATGTTCTTTGCTCCTGGATGACCTGCCAACGGATGATCATAAGAGACCTGAATTACCTCCCTTTGCAATAATGGGTTGGGCACCCATACGTTAGAATTGTGGCATAACATCCCACGCCTCTTCATGACGGCCCTATGGCACTCATGCAGCTGCCCCTCCTTCATCTCAGCCTTCAATCACCAGCTGAATTCTGACCTTATTTGCTTCTGGCGGACTTCCTCCCCCAACTCACTTCCCTCACCCTCAATCATCGTGAATTAGTCTGGTGAAACATTGTGGCTGTACTAAACTCCTCCAATTACTCCTTCTTATACACTAAGCCTTTGTATCAAATCAACCAGTCTGCTAGAACATTTGACGAACCTGGCCTGTATTCCACCTGGAAGTCATAGTGGACTAGCTCCACATGCCATCTGGATTGCCGCTGGTTCATCTTCCTGGGTGCATGATAATATTCTAACGCTTTATGGTCTGTTCAAATAACAATAGGGTGTCAGGCATAGAGCAGGTGGTGCTGCCATTCCTGCAAGGCCTCCATCACCACCAGCAGTTCTTATCATATATTGGATAATTTGTTTTAGCGAGGAGCATTTGGCAGCTAAAGTAACACATTGGGTGTTCAAGCCCAACCTCCCCATCTGAAGCAACACTGCACCTATGGCATAATTTGAGGCATCAGTTTCTACCACAAATGGCCTCCCAGGATCTGGATGGGCCAAGACAGGTGTGGTAAGTAACTTATCCTTTAGTAATTCGAATGCCAGCTCCTCTTTTCTTCACACAAATGGAACATTTTGCGATATATATGTGAGAGGTAAAACCATTTGGTATAGATTCTTCACAAACTGACGTAGTAAGTTCAACATTCCCAAAACTCCGCATCCCCGTTTGATCAGTAGGGGCATTACATGCTCGTACCACACGCACTTTATCCAAACATACTCCAAAACCATTCTGAAAAACCACGTTGCCTAGTAACGTCACTAAACTCTAATTAAATTCACACTTGAAAGGTTTCAATATTAGACTCATTTGGCCAATTGCCCCCAGAACTTCCTGGACATCTCAGACTTGATCCTCATAGGACCGCAAAAACACCAAGATATCATTCATATAGGCAGCACAGCATCGACTGATCATCCCTCCAAGGACATGATTGATCATCTGCTGAAATAATGCTGGGGCATTTCTAAGACCAAATGGCATCACGCAATACTGAAACACCCCCAAGTGACACTTAAACACGGTGTATTTTTGATGTTTAGTTTCACTGGTACCTAATTGAATGCATCTGTGAGGTCAAGCTTTGTAAAAATGAAGCATCTGATAATCATTGGGAGAATATCCTCCAACAAAGGCATCAGATACGGATCAGGCTCAGTGACCATGTTCAGACATTGAAAATCCACGCATGGGCATAATTTGCCACTCGCTTTAGCACTAGAAATACAGGAGACACACCCGGCAACTTAGAAGGCTTGATCAACCCTTTTTCCAACATTGATTTCACATGGCCCTCCAACGCTTCTTTCACTTGTTAGTTAAGTGGGTATATCGGATAATTTGGGGAAGCTCTGACCCTTCCTTAAACTGGAATGAAAATGCAAAAGAACCAGTAGGGGAAAAGTCAAGTTCCCAATAGGATCAAATACAACCACAAAGTCATGCTATTCGGCTGATATCTATACCTTATGCATTTCATCCAGATTGATGCATCCACTAGGAACATCACTCCCAACCTCCGACTCCCATCTCATCTGAGGCCCCGTTGGAAGATTAAAGTAATTGTATTAAGTGGCAGATCAACCTGAGGCTGGAAGTGATGCCACCATCGCATCCCCAATACCACAGGATGGGCTGGATTTCTGATTGCACAGAAGCCCTCTCTGAACCAAAACTGGTTCTGCCAAACAACTACCCAAGGCATCGAACGCCATGAGGGAGCTCTCCTCAACACGTTGGCAAACACCACCTCAGGACCCTTCTTCATTCCCAACTTCAAACGTTCCGCTAAGGCAAATCTAACATAGTTTTTTGCTTGCCCCTGTATCAATCGGGCCAACACCTTCTCTGTCCGCCTTTGCAAATAAACTCCACCGGAATAAATAACCAAGAATAAAGCAAAGAAGTAGATTTAATGTTTAAAGCATTCTCAGATTGCAAATTTGCAGGTAAGGTAGGTCTAGGTCTATTACTCTTCTTGGGTCCCTAACCTCCTGTTCTCCCTGACTCCTCAACGTTTCCCTGGCGGAAACCTCCATGGATATTTCCAAAATTCCTGGGTGGTCCCTGCCAACGTCCTTGACCTCTACGAGCCATTGCAGGTGACTGGCCCCTTCCTGGAGACATAGAATCCTCCCTCCAGTTTTGTGCCAAGGCCAATTGTTTTGCAACCTGTACCACCAATGTAATTTCTTCAACCAATGTACTCTAAATTTTAGCAGCTGCCATAGCGGCCAACATATCCACTTGCAACCCCTGTCAAAATATTCACAATGATTGCAAATATGAGACTTGTGCTGATTTTGCCAAAGGTCAGAAAATCTGTCTATATTATTCAACCAAAAATCGCCCCTGACACACCATCAGCAAAGCAACAATTCCTTGTCCTGTGCCTCATCTGGACAGGCAGCCCAGTCAATCCAATTGACACATTCATCCTTGGGTTCTTGGTGGCAAACTTGCTCCTCAATCAGTTCTTGCACCCACCCCGCCAGGTCTGAGGGTAGTGCCTCCAAAATTTGCGCAATCTGCAGTGAGAAAGGCGTCTCCCCTCCTTTGCGCATGAGCCAACCACGCCTGAAAATGAATCTGCAACACCACTTGATGAATCTACTCCAAAGCTTCCATGGGCAATGCTGCCCAACCTTTTGGAGATGTAGATCCTCTATGGCTCTCCTCCACCTTCACGGGACTTGTGCCACATACTGAAACACATCTCTTATTATGAGTGTTAGTGTGAAACTCACCATCACCACTGTCAAAACATGGCGATACCATTCCTCCCCTCCCAGGGCTACCATCTCATCTCGGGGCCCCCACAAGGCTGACAAAAATGTACTTGAGTTGCATCTAATGTAATGGGCGGGTTTGCACCAATATGCCACAAAGGAATTGGGAAGTAAAAAGCATGTTATTGACCATACTAGGGATAGGCCCAACGAATCCCATCCCTGAACCCTTCCACCATGCCTCATAATTGCCACATATTTCTTCACCACTGTCCCCATGACGCTGCACATCAACAGCAGGGTCTGGAACCAGGAAAGGGCCAAGAATGACACCAACACCATTCCAAGTTCACTGGTTGAGCTCATAATTCTGATCCAATAATTATAACTTTAATAGAATAATATTCCTTGTTAGCAAGTTATTTTTATTAGAATTTCTGGGTTTTTGTAGAAGACACAACTGGCCATTCATGGCCAAAACATCTGTTAATAAATAGCACTCCACTAGCATTGTGTAAGCTCCCTCCTACACTAGGCTCTTTAAACACCGTTCAAAACATCACTAATGAATACTCCACATCCCACTGGATCATCATCCACGCCATGCATAAGCCTGACATCATATTTTCTCAGATGCATTTCAGTTTCAAAATGTCAAATCTCATTAACTCTGACTTTCTCAAGTTCGAGGCCCTTTGTATCAAAGCAATATTTGGATCAAACGTCACCTGATCCAAGGCAATGTGCATATAAGGTGCTGCCTGATCCATTACACTTATAAGTGATTTCAGATGGGCCTTCCCAGATAGAACTGAGCTTCTTACTTCTTGGAGTAATTTGGTTGTGGTAGTACAACACTAAATCTGACACTTGAAAGGAAAAGAGGGGCTTCCTATGCTCATTTGCTGCAAACCCTTCTTTGGTTACCATTTTAGCTAGGCTAGTCATGGCATTAGACTGCAGCTGGATGATGCGTTGTGACAATCTTTTAAGGGCTTTTCAGGATCATCTGTCCTACCAGAAAAGATGCCCTTTTCTAGCAGGTCTGGTACTCCTGGTTACTGACCATATAATATGTGGAAGGGAGAAAATTTTAGGATTCAATGGTGGCTGATATGATAGGCCATGAGGGCACTAGGTAAGAATTGATCCCAGTTTAGGGATCTGAGCTGGCCATCTTTTGTAATATGGAAACCAGAGTTCCATTTGCTTTTTTCCACAATACCAATTGTGGAAAGGTTGTAGGGGGCCAAGAAAAGTTGCTGCGTCCTCATGGAAGTAGCCAAAAGCTTTACCACCCACGAGGTAAAATTCTTCCCATTGTCACATAGTAGGACCTGGGTACAACCATGTCAGGTTAAAATATGTTGATGGAGGAAGGTGGCAGTAGCTTTTGCAGTCTGAGCAGGAAGAGAACCGCTTCAACACATTTGGTGAAGTGATCAATGCCTACCAGGATATAACAAGCCCGCTGGTAGCCTGAGGTAGCGGACCTACCACATCCAAACTTATATTATGGAATGGCTGTTGAGGTGTGGTAGGTTGGTATTGATACTTGGGTTTGTAGCTGGATTGCTTCTTACAGATTAGGCAGGCATCCAGCACTTTGAAAATAGACTCCATAATTCCCTCCCAGTATTACCAATCCTTCACCCACTCATAAGTTTTACGCACTCCACTGTGACCCAGCATAGAATGGACCTCCATGATTACGGGAACTCACTATGAAGGTCTGAGATAAGCAACCAATTCTATCACTTTCTTATACAACTTCCCGCTTTCCACCTTGGTATTGCAGGAGTGTAAGGATAACATTTTACAGATGGGTTCATCCTCAATTTCCCAGGCGTCAGGGGTCATAAGGAGGTCATGCAGCCTCTCTGCTTCACTAATATCCAGGTGAAGGATAGGTATCTGAGTCAAGCCATCAACGTTCATATGATGGGTTCCATCTTGGTGCTCAATCTTCATAATGTAGTGTTGGAGCTTTAAGGCCCAGCGAGTAACTGCCTAGTGGGATCCTTCATATTTTGTAACAAATTCAGGGAGGCGTGTTCAGTGACCACAGCGAAGAAAGTTACTTATAGAAAAGGGCGTAATATTTTACAGCCATAAGGACTGCAAGGAAATCCTTTTTGGTGAAACTGTAATCACATTCAGCCTTGGATAACGTTTTGTTAAGATAGGAGACAGAATGATCCACGCCATTATCATCCAATTGTGCCAGAATGTCCCCAATAGCTTAGTCATAAACATCGGTAAATTAAAGGAAATGTTTATTAAAATCAAAGTGGTGCAGAATAGGGCGCTTTTGTAACAGCTGCTTTAGCATCTAAAAGGCAGCCTTTTTTTATTTCCCTAATGAAAAGGGACGTTATTAGTCAATAGTTGTAAAAGAGGCTCACTCAGTGGGGCAAACATGAGGATAATTTTGTGGTAATACCCATCATACCCAAGAATGCCTGGATATTGCGCAGAGTTTTGAGAGCAAGAATTTCAGATATAGCCTAACCTTGTCTTGGAGGGGTTGAATCCCGTTCTGTGAGATGTCATTTCCAAGGATCTAACTTTTCTGGAAAAAAGTACACTTGGAGGGCTTTAATTTAAGGTTGGACTGACGTAAGCGTTGAAAGACTGCTTTTAGGTGACCAATATGATCATTAAAGGTCTTTGAAAGCACAGTTATGTCATCAAGGTAGATGATGACGCAACATAACTTGAGGTCTTGCAAAATATGGTCCATGGCTTACTGGAAAGTTGCAGGAGCATTGAACAACCCTTGAGGTAATAGAGTGGGCTGGAATATGCCTTCACTGCAAATCAGATAGCATTTTTCCTGATATTGGGGAGATAGGTCCAGCTGCCAATATCCGCTGGCTAAGTCCATAGCCAAGAAGAACTTAGATCCAGAGGTCTGTGTTAGGTAATCGTCAATGTGAGGTATAGGATAGCTATCCTTCTTTGTGAGGTTGTTTAGCCTGCGGTAGTCCATCACAACCCAATGACCACCATTTTTCTTTTCTATAAGGAGGAGAGGTGACAAACATGGGCTTTGCGAGGGTACCAGTAGTCCAGCATCTAGTAGCTGTTTGAGCTCCATCCTCATCTATTGCTCCTCAACTTTTGATTTATGATAAGGTTTGGATTGGATGGGACTAGCATCTCCAACGTTGATGATATGACTCCAACCCTTCATATGACAATAGTCAGTATCATCTTTAGAGAATATGTCACTGTAAGACTCCAATAAACTTTTAACATTAGTAAGATATGTAGGGGTTAGATCATCAGAGATATGAATTTTGAGTAAAGTACATAATGATTTGTCAGCGGCTGGCCCATGTCTGACATAGATTTAATACAGTGGACCTGGTTAAGCTCCTTAACTAGGATCAGCAGACCTTTCCCAAACTCCTGGTGTATCTTTATGACCATATCTTTACTGGTAATATTCCCCAGTAGAATATTTATAAAAAGTTGTTAGGCTGGATATAATGTGCCTGGTAATACTTGAGGTTATAAGGGACTAATTCCATTGATGCTAGTTATTTGCAGCAGGCAATTGTGAGGGATTTGCAGGATAATCTTGGTGCCAATCACCCTTTTTTCACCCGCTTTAATCACCAATCCTCAGCTGCATAAAATGGAATTCCCTCAAGGGCGTCCACTGATTAGGCAGCATCTTGGTTTTCTGCACCGCCTTTGTGTATATAAAAGATAAGGCAGAGAAAGGATACTCAACAGTGCAAGTGAATTCCTATTTATTATTATCATTGTTGTCCAGAATCAGGGCAACCTCATAGTTAAGCAGGGAGAGATAGCCATGCTTCAGACTAAAAAACCTGTCATACTTGAGTATAACTGGGTACCAATGAGCATGTTATAGGTATTGTTGGCTAAGGCTACTGAGGGGCTGAAAAGAGAAGTTTCCCAAATTAGAAGGTTAAAGATGAGTAGACCCCAATAGCACGAGTGTTTCATTGGACCAGCAGTGCCAAACTCTTAAATATAGTCGAGGTCAGGGGCCAGCTTAATTTTTTCATAAGCTTTGATGATGCAACATTCATGGAAGATCCAGTTTCAATGATAGTGACAACTCATACTCCATTGACAACAACCTCCACTTTTTGTTAAAGGTACACTCAAGTGGGGGGAATAGCAAGGACCTCCTTCAGTTGGAGTGCAAAAGCAAGGCGTTTAGCAGTTTCAGGGAATTTATCCTGGATAGACTGCAGTGTATACACACTCTGAGTGGATCGTATCATCATGGCAATGAGCTGGTCAGTGTCGCTGGCGGTATCAATAACATCCAGACCCCTCAACACCTGATAAAAATATGTTTTGTGGGGTATCCTATCCATATCTAATCTTTCTGGGTTCAATTGGTCAGGTACCTCCACTTCACATGGGGCTCCTAGGACGTAGTGACTGATATCTTCACAATCCCCTTAAGATCCATCATCAAAGGGATTCTCAATGCACGTCAATGTCTCTATAGGTTGGAGGTAAGGTCAGAGCTTCCCTTGTTGTAGGAGAGGTCCTGGGGCGCTCAGTTACTTGGGTAACTTTTGGAGGAGACGCTGTGATAGTTACAGCTCTACATTTAGCTTTTAATGCAGGGGGTTTGGGCTGCCCCATGGCTACAGGTTTTGAGCTAGTGATAGTAGGATGAGATGTCAAGGAGATAGCACCATGGAAGTTGAGGCTTCAACTACGCCAGCTTTGGGTCGATTAGAAGCTGTGTGATTTTGGGAACCAAGCGGTTTAACGTTTGTGCCCTGGTCATTTAACCCATCAGGAGTCTGGGTAAATGGCACCAGAGAGAGGGGTTTAGGCTTAGGAGCCAGCTTTGGAACCACTTGGAGAGGTTCATTGGCTGACAAGCAATGATCTTGATGGCAAGGTAAAGGGATAACTGCCTCACCGACTGGCTTTTTTGAGCGGAAGATAAAGGGAAACACTGCCCCATCACAGCCATTATCCACTGGCTATCTTTATGATATGAGGAAGCTTTTTGGGATGGCAACTTTGAAGGAGAAGGTTTCAAGGGGGAGATAACCGTAAGCAAGGTTAGAGTGGCTATAATAGATGTTTGCCTCAGAGCTCCTTGCATAGGGTCAAGTTTATATATGTCAGCCACCGCTAGAAGAGCCTCTTTGATATCCCATAAATTTTTGAAGGTCACTTTACCGAAAAGATATTTAGAGCCAAAGAAGAATTATGCGTCAAACCAGCCCAAACAGCAGCAATGGCGTCATCTAGAGGTAGCATGTTTGCCAGCAACCGATGGTTGAGCTTCAATATAAAATCGCTTAACAAAAGAGGGGATTCTCACTGCATTGGGTTCTGCTCACTTAACTCCAAAATTTTGTACTTGGGGCGTTGAAAGGGGTAATCTGTTGCACAGATTTGATACTTTCTAGCTCGGCTTTAACTTCCTGAGAGAGCAGTAAACTTCACACTTGCACGCCAACTGTGCGTCTTCTTTAAGATTAATCCCGCGTACATTGGAATCTTCCCTTGACCCAACGGAGTTTATCTCAACCTCTTTCCTTGCAAGCCTAACCTTACAAGGAGTACTTCTCAAAATGAGTGTCTTCAACTGTAGTGCACTCAAGACTGGTTACTTGCCGTCACTACTTTTCATTTATTTACAATTAAAGTTGAAAACCAAATGAAGGATAAACTTAAGATTCTGTAAAATAGACTGCATATTTAAGATAAAAACTTAGTATCTTTATACTAAATACAAAGAATCAGGATGTAAATACTAAATTGAGGGATAAGTTGAAGTTAGTTTGGTAAATATTGTATCTTTTTCAGGAACCTTGGAACAGTCTCTTCTTCCATTTATTTTTCTATTGGGCATTTATTTTCTCAAATTCCTGAATTTGTGCACTGCGGCAGTATGTGGAGCCTTTGGTACCATGATTGTTGGTTCCGTGGCTCCTGTGCGCTTTGGTAGAGTCCATATATTCATTACCATCAGTGGACTTAATTTTCTTGGTTGCTTGATGGCACCGGTTTTCTTTCATTTTGATTGCTTTCCTTTTTGGTGCACCGTTCAGCACCTAAAATTGTTCTGTTACTTCTTGATGTTACTCAAACAAATATTGCCATTTTTGGATTTAAAATAATCTTGGCTTAATAATTCTTGTGCTCTGATTGGTATTTCCTCAATTCTACCAGAGGTTGAGGATTTACCAATTTTGCGGTGCACTGAATCTGTGACACCACCCCTTTCAAGATGAGACTGAGGGTAGGATCTGAGGTGTCTAGCATGGACTATATTAAACACAATGTTGGTGGCATCATCTCAGATGAAGTATTCATGGTCCTCTTGGCCAGTATAGTCGATTGTACAGTCCAAATGCCTTGAAGCTTCTCAGGCTGGCTTCCGCGGATGTGGTAAAATAATACTTTATTGTTGAATCCAAATTCTGGCAGTTTGGTACGTCTCTGACTGTCTTTATTCCCTTTTGGGATACTGTGCTTAATGTTCTTACCAGCTTCTTGTTGTATGCATTTGAGCTCATCAGCCAACTCTTGCTGTTAGTTCCCAGGGGGTAAGTTCCTGTGATCCTCGGCAATTATTGGAGCCAACATGATAGGTAAGGCGGCTTCTCTCCCATAGAGCGCCTTGAATGGAGACATCCCAACGACCCTGTGGTGGCTAAGTCAGTAAGCAAACAGTGCAGATGATAAGAGGATATCCCACTTTGATTTGTAGTTAACTGCTTTCTTGAGGATCCCAGCTAACGTCCCATTTACTCATTGCACACTTCTGTTTAATGATGGTGTATAGGGGTAGTGAACAGCTGTTGCACCCCTATCAAGTCCATAAGTATTCTCACTACTTCAGAGATGAACTTTATTCCTGTTATCCAATAGCAAGATCTGGGGACAACCATGTGTTGTGACAATCTGATTGTAATGGAATTGGGTGGTGGTCCCTGCGGGGTATGTCTTGATCGCCACTGCCTCAATCCACTTTGTGATGTGGTCAATTGCTACTATTACGAACTTGTTCCCACTTGAGGCAGTTGGTAGTGGTCCTACCACATCAATAGGTACATTGTGAAAAGGTGTGGATGGTGGGATTGGTGTAAACTCGAACTTCTTTTCCAATAGTCTAAAGCTTGCACATGGTATACACATCTCCAAGACTTGGTGCACCTCGTCAGTCATAGCCTCCTAATAGAACCGGTCCTTGAGATAAGCTAGGGTCTTCTGAAATCTCCCTTGTCCCACGTGTTTGTGTGCCTCCATCACTATTTCCATTTGATCACTAAGTCACACGTATGGATACCATTTTCCCTTTATAAACTTCTGGAGTTTCCATCTACTCTTTGCATGTCCTTTGAACATCTTCTTAAAACTGACTTGACTTCTTCAGCTTCTCTTCCCATTCCTCTCTAGGTAATCTAATTAGGTCATAAAGTTGATCGCTCTCATGCACATGCAAATGGAACACAGGCAATCTTGAGAGCCCATCTGCGTTCAGGTGGTTGCTTCCAGCCTTGTGTATAATTTCAAAGTCATATCCTTGAAGCTGAACAGCCCATCTGGCTAGCCTCTCATCAGGATCCTTCGTGTTAATGAGCCAGCGTAAGGATGAATGGTCCGTTATGACTTTGAAGTGAACTATATATAGGTATGGCCAAAATTGCTTCACTGATATAATCACTGCAAGATATTTGTGCTCTGTAACAGTGTAGTTTCTTTCCGCTTTGGTAAAGACCTTGGAATAATATTCAATGGAATGGTCAATCCCCTTCTCATCTAGTTGTGCTAGTATTGCACCAAGTCTTACGTCGCTAGCATCAGTGTATAGGTAGAAGGACTTGTTGAAGTCTGGGTATGTTAGGATCG
Organism: Massospora cicadina; assembly: GCA_022478985.1. Lineage (NCBI taxonomy): Eukaryota > Fungi > Entomophthoromycota > Entomophthoromycetes > Entomophthorales > Entomophthoraceae > Massospora > Massospora cicadina. Next base: position 71,519 of record JAKSZP010014683.1, read on the forward strand.
GCGCCTCTACCAGTTTCTTCTTCAGATCCTCAAAGGCTTGGTCTTGCTCTAGTCACCACTCAAACTTAGAGTCCATGTTCAGTAGGTACATCAGGGGAGTAGCCAAGTCTACAAACCGTGGGATGAACTGTCTGTAGTAGCTGATCATGACCAGGAACACCTGGACATCCCTTATACTCTTTGGACGCTCCATTTTGTTTATTGCCTTCACCTTTCCTTCTTGAGAAAGAATCCCCTGTTCACTGATTTTTTGTCCCAAGAACTCAAGTTGCTTCTTGAGAAAGGTGCACTTGCTCCATTTAAACTTAAGATTATACTCTCTCAACCATGTGAACACCTCTCAAAGGTGCTCAATATGCTCTCTGAACGTTCTACTGAATACAGTTATATTATCCAGATAGAATAGAACAATCGTCATCTTCAGTTCTCTAATTATTTGTTCCATGGCGCGTTGATATGTTGCCGGGGCATTACACAGCCCTTGTGGCATTCTGGTCAGTTCAAAAAAGCCTTGGCTGCTGATCAAGGAGCACTTTTCCTGGTCTTCAGGTGACAGTTCCATCTGCCAGTACCCACTGGCCAGGTCCATTGCCAAAAATACTTTGAACCGCCCAACCATTTCAAGGCGTCGTCAATTTTTGGGAGAGGGTAAGAATCTCTTTTGTAATTTCATTCAAGCGACGGTAATCCATAACCACCCTGTGTGAGCCATCTTTCTTGCGCACCAACAGAAGTGGCAATGCCCATGGACTCTTCGAGGGCCTCAACAAGCCAGCATCTGTAAGTTGTTGAAGCTCCTTAGTGATGACCTTCTCTTCCATTTTTGATCGGCGGTATGGCTTCGATTTGAAAGGTATATCTGACCCTGTATCCATATGGTGTATCTCTCCTTTACTCAGACCATAATAGTTTGGTCCTTGGCTGAAGTTGTCTTCAAACTCTTCCAATAAAGAATCCAACCCTTTCCGTCCTACTCTGTTATGTCATCAAGTCCCAATTCGTTTAATCCTCCAACAGCATGTACTGACTTGATGGTATCACAATTGGTTAGTTTTGCGCATACTTAACTTGTCCTTTCTTAATTCGGATAGGCTGAGTGGTGATGTTCCCCAGGAGGATAGTTACTTCAACCTCATGACTAGAGTCAAAGAATCCAGGTAGCACTCATGGCTCCTGTTCGCATATCCCTTCTTGGGTGTATATTTCAAGTACAGTGTTCTGGGGGATCTTTAAAATTATGGCAGTGTGCATAACTCTTTGTTCTCCTGATCAAATCTCCATTGCCTCATTGGCACTCATGGGTAGCTTGTCTTCAGCGCACACTGAAGAAGGTAGTTGTTTCACACCTTTTTCGCAAAGTATGTAGTGCACTGGGTAGATTGATTGCTCAGTTTCAACCAGATATGTACGCTGCTTCCTTGATTTCAGGTCTTCATCCTTAAACACAAGATGCATCTGGTAGTTTAGCAGACTCACAGTGCTGCTAACAAAGTCGATCTTTGCTCCAAACTCCAATAAAAATTGTGTGCCAATAAGAAAGTCATAGTGGTCGTTATTTAAAACCATGGCAGGGGCAGTGGGTACCATGCGTCCAAAGCATAGGGGTAAGGCAGAGTAAGCTCCTAATTCACATGTGGTGTCAGGTCCTGCTGTCCGATATTTCACATGGTAGTCATTGTCTGGCATGAATTTTAGCTTCTTCATCAATTTTGAGGACATGATATTGACTGGGGCACCAGTATCAAGGACTGCCAGTTCATGCACACGCTGTATAAAAACTTCCACTTTGGTTACACTCTTCCCAAATGGATTCCCAGTTGACAGCACGTCACAAGCTGACTTTTCAAATTCCTCCAATTGCTTGGGTGTATTGGACAACAAAGCACCGTGCAGAGCTGTAGTCTTCTTGATATTCTTGAAGGTGTCCAGTACAAGTTGTTCACTTTCCTCTAGACTATTGACTACTTGAGTGGGCTTCATTGCTTGAGCTAGGTATGTAGAGTTCAACCCCTCATCAGTGGATCAATGTACCCGTAATTGTGCAGGTACAGATACAGTACTAGGGGCTCCAAACATGGTAACCGCCATCCATCAAGTCTTCATCTTGGTGAGCGTCCTCTCATTCCATGTGTAGGTTCACCCAAGTTATGATTCCAAAGGTTTCCTCTTTTGGTGAAGGGGGTTTTCATCACCTTTCATCGAACAAAATTGTCAATAGTGACCAGGCTTATGACATTTGTGGCACGTGAACTCCTTGCACTGATACCGTGGAACTGATTTATATTTCTTGTCTTTTGACTTTTCACTATTGTCCTGTGTAGCATACACCGCTTTTCCAACTCTGCATGTTGGTTGAGTCATTGGTTTGCTCTCAATCTTATAAGTTCCTTGCACATTGAGTAACGCTTCTTTGATGGACTTGAGAGATCCAGACGTTTTAAATGCAAGCGTCATGTGCATCTTGAGGGCTGGATGTGCTTCCAAGGAACCGAGTAGGACATCCTTCGCAGTAGGCAAGTCTAAGGTCCCTGTGGTCCATAGTTGTTGTGCTCGAAGGTAGTATGGGCGGCATAATTAATGACTGTCTCTGTCTTGCCCATCTTCATCAATCTGAACTCCTGCTTCATATTCTCAACATCCTGTGCGCTACCATATTCTGATAACAGGACTTCCTTGACCTCAGTCCAGGTCAAACCAGGGCGTAAACTAGCGCTGAGTATCTCCTACACTTTGTAGCTCATGTAGCCTTGGATGTGACGAGCCTTCTGCTTGTCACTAGCGCCGTCCATGCTGTTCTCATACATTTGTAAAAACCCATTTATTTTTCCCTCTCCAGGAGTGAGCATGGTCTTGAAATAGGGTTTAAAGTTCGGATCTCCCTCTACTGGAGCACTTCGCTGATGCCATGGAGTTGTTGCTCCCTGTGCAGCTAACACTGGCGTTTCCAAACGTGGGGTGTCCAGCAAAGGGCTTAGAGCAGGCTGCGGTTTTACTTAAAGTTGATCTTTAATTTCCTCCAAGTTTCAATCAATGTCATAAAAAATAGTCTCTTGGTGGTCTAAACGTTCACCATACTCATTCAACGTTTGTACATTTATTACATTTTCTGCTTCAAGGTGTTGGACCCGTTTCTCAAGTCCCTACAGATCAGTTTCAATTCTTCTAGGCACTGGTATGTGCCCTTAACACTGGGGTAGTAGCCATTTGAGCCAATCGAGTGGCATCTGAAACCTGATCTAGGTACAACCTCAACTCCACTACTCCTTTTTCCACGCTTGCAGCCTTGCCTCGATCATCTCTTTTTCAGTTGGGGATAGGCTTCCTGCTGCTTCTTCACCATGGTCTACCTCCATGGTCTCAATACTAGGCATTTATGTTTGCCCTGAACACTCTCTTCTTAACTGTGTGGTTGGTGTCACCCCTGTAGTGAGCACCAGTCTCGTGGCCCTGGGTTCTGCTCGCTTAACTTTGGGGTTTTTGAACTTGGGGCGTCAAAAAGGGTAATCTGTTGCACATATTTGATACTAACTAGCTTGTGTGACAAACGGGGTCTCTCCACATTGTCACAAAGCAGTTGGGCAAGAGGGCCCATGTGAGGGCCCACAGGCAAGAAAGGGCCACTGTGGTTAGGTCCCCCATTTGTTGGCTTGATGAGCGGTTTAGATATCCCTGGAACACTGTGAGGATGATGCTCACGCTGAGGAGGGCAGTTTGACCCCCAGAGAGAGCATACAGAGAGGCAACAGCTCTGTCAAAATCTGAGAATTGTTCCATTTGCTTCACTCAAAATACCTGGTTTTCCTTCAAAATCTCAATTTTTTTCGATTTTTAAGGTTTTTATTTAATATATTAGAAGATGAAGTTGTCTTAAACACCTTCGATTGGTTGGTTTTTATATCGTGGAATGGGGGATATGGGGAAATTGGACCCCATGGAGTCTGCGGGTGGCGGGCTATTTGTGGGCCTATTTTGAGAATCTCAGCCTCTGATATTCCCATCTAGGCCTGTTCTTGACTGTTTGTTGAGTACCCATGGCGTTACAGAAACTTTTCCACATTTATTTTTGTTTGTTGAGGATGAATCAGAGCTCATCTCAACCTTATCACCAAAATTCCCATTTTTTCGGATAATTTGGCCTGGCAGCCCCTGATTTTCTGGGCTGCCCTTCACTGTGGCTCTTGATACTTTTGACAAGCAGCAGATTTGGCTTGGCAGCTCCTGATTCGCTGAGCTTCCAGATGCTATCATTTCCTCTTTTGGCGTTATATGGCTTGGCAGCTCCTAATTCGCTGAGCTGCCCAATGCCATGGTTCTTGCCGCTTCCATTTTTGGCTTAATTTGGCTTGGCAGCCCCTGATTTGCTGGGCTGCTCTTTGCCGTTGCCACTCTCTATGCATAGGTTCTCAGAATTTGGGTTGGCAGCCTCTGATTGGCCTGGTCGCCATTTACATTGACCTTTGCCATCCTTGCCTCTGGGGTTTTGTCAATTTTATGGCATCTGATTCAACAGAATGCCATTTTTGAGGGTTGTTGACCTCAAGCCCTACGCTTTTATTTATGTTGTTTATGATATTGCTAGCCGTGATCCCCGCCTTAGGGGGGGTTAGGGGCTATGTGGCGGTCAGGCAGCGCCTTGACCATCACAGCTTGGCTTTAACTTCCTGAGAGAGCAGTAAACTTCACACTTGCATGCCAACTGTGCGTCTTCTTTAAGATTAATCCCGTGTACGTTGGAATCTTCCCTTGACCCAACAAAGCTTATATTACAATTTCATTCCTTGCAAGCCTAATCTTACAAGGATTCATTTTCAAAATGAGTGTCTTCAACTGTAGTGCACTCAATACTGGTTACTTGCCGTCACTACTTTTCATCTATCTACAACTAAAAGTTAAAAAACCAAATGAAGGATAAACTTAAGATTCTGTGAAATAAACTGTTTATTTAAGATAAAAAATTAGTATCTTTATACTAAATACTAAAAAATCAGGATGTAAAATAAATTGAGTGGATACTTAAATAGTGGATTGTGAAGTTATTGTATCTTCTTCATTAATCTCATATCAGTCTCTTCTTCCATTGATTTCTCTCTTGGACATTCATTTTCTCAAGTTTCTGAATTTGTGCACTGCGGCAGTGTGTGGAGCCTTTGGTATCAGGATTGTTGGTTCCGTGGCTCCTGTGCAATTCAGTGGGGTCAAAATTTTCATAACCATCAGTGGACTTAATTTCCTGGTTGCTTGATGGCATCATTTTTCTTTCATTTTGATTGCTTTCCTTTTTGGTTCACCATTCAGCACCTAAATTATTCTGTTCCTTCTCAATGTTACTTAAATGAGTATTATCATTTTTGGAGCTAAAATCATCTTGGTTTAATAATTCTTGCGCTTTGATCAGTATTTCCTTGATTATACCAGAGGTTGAGATTTTTCAATTTCGCGGTGCGCCAAATCTGTGACAGAGAACATAAGTTAAAAGGAACCTACTGTGGACCTGGTTTACCACAGTACCTTAAATGATAATGTCTATAGTGTACTTTGATCTTGCCTCATAAATAAAGTAATAAAGATCTGACTAGGAGAAACCGAGTTTAAGATGACTTCCAGGTTAATGATGGTAGAACAATATATGGTCTCCTACCCAAAAGGTTCAAAGAGCTGGTTGTCAAGCATTAGACTGAGCTGTCTCCCTAGAAGTGGTCAAAAAATATTAACTATATTTGAAATTGCCTGCAACTTAATAAAATCATCAGCTAGTGCGCTCATGGTTGACTGAACTATTAGGTGCAGGTGCTTCCAGCAATAGTTGGATGCTACTGGTAGTTAGGTTATATTGCATAAAGGGACTGGAAGGGTGCCTTCTAGTGCATCCTATGTTAACTTACTCTAGATGCATTAAGGCGCCTGGAAGTTAATGGTTCAAGTGCATTATATTAGTTGTAGCTATCTTGAAAAGGCTATATACCAATGTCCCATTCTCTTAATCAACTGCCTTATTATTTGAAGAATTATAAAGGTGGTAAGTTTTGAATATGCCAGATAAGGACACCAGTTCTTGAACTACATGGGAAGTAAAGTAAAGCCTGATATCCAAGTTCAGGATCTATGGGCATTTGTGTTGTGTGAAAATAGTACAAAAGAGGAGTACATGGTGGCTTTTGCAGTCTCCCTGGGAAAAGAAATGACCTCAACCCACTAGTTAAATTGAATTTCTATGAGGATATATCAATAACCTTGGATGTGTCAATCAGTTTAATGCGAGTTAGTTTACCAATTATGGGGATGGTAGAGAATTTCATCTTGTGAAATAGTTGCATTAAAATCTTTAATTTTAATTTTATAAAATAAAACTGGTTGTAAGTTTCTAGTTTAAATTTATTTAAAATTAATTTAGTTTACAGCCAGTCATCGCTGCTGGGATTAAAGGGCTTACACGCCTAAATTAGTTTGTAAATTTTGCTCCAAGGTTCACTTTATAACCTTCAGGTAGCAGCGTCCTTAGCCCAGGTTGGAATTATAAATAGTTACACCCACTAGCACTATCAACAATAAACTTCTTTACTTTCTTGAATATTAATTTATTTAATTTTATTTTTATAGAAGAATTGAATTTGTTTAAAAAGTGTGATTAACATAGGAACCTTCTTTGAAGCCTTGGGTTAATGAGTGGTATTTAGATTACTATAAAGACTCAAAGGCAATGAGATTAGATTGCCCTCATACCTGTAAGTATGAGGGAACAAACCCTGTAGCTGAATTGGGAGAGATTCCCATTTTTTACCAAGAAGGGGATGAAGCTGGTGGCCATCCCCCTCATCACCTGGGCGATTAAGCCCAAGTGGTTGACAAGAGGTGGGTTAAAGCATATTACTTTAAGGTTGAGCCATTTCCCCCTATGTTAACAACTCATGTGTTGTTATAGAGAATTTAAGTTGTGTGAGTAAGTGGCAGTGGCCAGAGTCTCCACTAGCAGGGGAGTGCTAGCAACAATTCCCCTTGGAATGTTGTTTCCAGAAGTTTGAGTTCCGCTGATATAAGTTATTGGGATTTTGCCTATATTTTCAGCTTCCTAGGTTAAAAAATCAGATGTTTTGCTGGGGATAAGTCCCACTATCGGATGATTTAGTTTTTGAATGATTTTGATATTGTTTTAATAAAGACAGCGGATTTTGGGGTAATTTGCTGGGTTCAGATCTACTGGGGTCAATCCATGTGAATGCCTAAGATCTAATAAGGCAGAGTTGCCAACAAAATTAATTCATCTAATAGTTAATCAATGATTAACTATTAGATGTACTGGTTGGGATCAGTTGGGTTTCATCACCAACTTATTAGGGATTTATTTAGGAGTTGTAAAGCGAGTGGTACCACCTGCATTTATCAATTTGACCAGTTGGTTTGCAACCTGCTATAATGGGTAAAAAGTCCCATTACCTAAGTAGGTCACTAGCCAGATGTGGTTGGTTCTGTCAGGGAAACGGCAGACAAAATTTAGACTGGCCTGCCAGTCCAGATATAGAAGCACCCAAAAGGTGAGTCAGAATGCCAGAGGCATTACCGCTCAAATGACATTAAAGTGTGTGGGTAAATAGGTAACAATTGAACGATGACATGCCACAAGTTTAAAAGCAACCCAGTGAGAAACCAGGCTGTTGTAGCTCCAGGGCCAACAGGCCTGGGCATAGGGAGTTGTGAGATTGGATTGGATAGTTTGGTGCTCCCCAAAGGAGAATTGGGTATGACAACATTGACAAGGGGGTGGATCCACGCCCGGAGTTAGAATAGTTGGGCCCACAAAATCCTGAGATCCTGTTGGCAGATGGCCTCCATGATTGTGGAGTGTCCCACAAAACTTCTAACATGATAGGCCCAATTAAATGTGGTAAGAACCAAAGTTACTAACATGACTGGTATAGCTCAGTTGATATGAGTACTGTGAGGCCACATTGGAGAGGTTGCAGGGGTTTGGCAAAGAAAAATTTAAAATTAACCAGATATTGGATCGTGGGAAGTTTTTTAATGAATTTTAAAATAAGAGAATTGACCGTCATTTTCTCAGTGTGATAAGACTGCTTAAATAGATGATTGATTGGGTAATAACTTAGGAAAGTGTGGGATTGGTGCCCTTGATATTTTACCTAACCTGGCAAACTTTGAGTGAGAGGAAAATACAAACTTACTTTGAAACTACTTCAAAAAATCAGCAGTGGGCCAAGTCGCTGTTGGTTCATCCATGGATGTCCAAATTGAAGATTTACCACGGTTCCAACAATTAGCACAATGGCATCTTGCCCAATGAGCAACAGGAACCTCCCAAGGACACCTCATTTAGGAGCGTCCCAAGAGGTTGGGAACAGGTTTGGGACGCTCAACCAGCCTGCACCCAGTCGCTTTAGTGTCCGTTTGACCAAGCAAGATTTATTGAATGAGGATGTAATACTTTCAGGGAGGGTTCTAAATTTGCGGAAATTTTTGACAATGACATTATACCATCTGAAAATTTCACCAAAGATTTAATATTATATGCTCTTTTCATCAAAGGTACATGTCCATAAGGCTTTGTTGCTGACAGTTTGGGGATCTCAGGCCATGATGCTTAAGGCTTGTTGCCATAAATTTCATTCAAACCTTTCACCTTATGGGGATGTTGACTCTCCAAAACTTGGCACAAACTCCCTTGATTTTCAGTACCAATTTAGCTTGAGTTAATAATGGGATGGGTGGCGGGGTCCTCAAAGGGTAAGCTGTTACCCACCTGTTGGGTTTTTTGCCCACATTCCCAGCTGAATAGATCACCAAGGGTTGCTAGGGGATAATTCCCTATAGCGAAGTAAATTGGATATTGGTTGACCCTGATTTCAGGTTAACAATGTTTAGGGGATTTTAGGTAATTCGCCTGGTTTGGATCTATCAGGGATCAATACGGGTAAATGCTAAAGATCTTGTTGGGCAGAGTTGCAGACAAAATAGAGGCATCTGATAGTTGATTAACTATCAGGTGTACCGATTAGGGTCGGCAGGCTTCATCACCAACCAATTAGAAATTTAAGGAGTAAGTTGCAAGGTGAGTGATGCCGCCTGCAACTAGCAAATTGATCAGTTGGTTTGCGACCTGCTCTAATGGGTAAAAAGTTCCATTAACAAAGCAGGTTGCTTGCCAAATATGTTTGGTTCGCTGGGATCAAGAGGAAAACGTTAGGGACACGTTTTCTGCCTCTTTTTCATTTTAGGCCTCAAGGATGTCTAATGACAGAATCCTATCCAGGATGGGGAAGACCATTGTTGATGAGATACTGAATGATGATTTAATGGCAACGGCTGCCATTTAATTGTTGAAGTGCCAATTGAGGGTCGGGTGCCAAATTCCCACTATAAATTCCCTTAAGAATTTACTTAATAAAGAAGATACAGTAAACAAAAAAGCATATATACATTAGCAGAATTCATTTCTAGTTCTATTATTCTTTAAGGAAATTATTGCTGTGTGCTTTAATTAGAGACTCTTTAGGATAAAGTGTAAGGATTGAGGATCTAGAGAAGAGAAGCTCAGCTGAGATGGGAATTGCTGCCAACTGTGTGTCACCAGAGAGAAGCCATAAATGAGGATTTGAGCATGGATCAAGTTAGGTGGTATAAGATAACTAATCCCTATTGAGGACATCTAAAGAATTATGAGGAAGAATACTGGTCAAGTGTTGGACCTAACACTAATGATATTTTCTAAACTATGAAAAACAGTATTCACACTATTATCAATCAAATATATTTTACTATCAGACAACGCATAGGATTACACAACACAAAACCTTTGCGGTTAATAAATCCTGGGAACTGTCAATTGGTGAACCTAGAATTTAACATCACCTCTTGTCCAACACATGGGTGAGATCACCCTGGGAGATGAGAGGGGCAGCTGGCCTTCTCAGACCCTTTTTGGATGGGAAGGAAATGCCTCAAAATCCAAGTGGAGGAGGTGCTCTCCCAGACTTACAGGTTTGCTGTTATTGAGAAGAAACGTTAGAGACACGTTTTCTTTCTCTTTCCACTTTATATCTTCTGGGATATCTGATGGAGGAATCCTTAGACTGATGAAAACCTATTGCTTCAAGAGATCCCAAGGGGAAATTCAATGGCAATGGCTGCCATTTCTTGATAAGGCGAGGGTGGTTAGCCTGGCAGGTAAATATGCTTCCACTCTAGTGCAGGTTTTGAGTTTAAAACCTGTACTGGAAAAAAAATTCTTGGTGTGGTATATTTGTCCCAAGGTTGACCCACCTTGAATATCTTTTTTTACTAAGGTACCAACAGAGTAGTTGAGCGCTAAAATTTCTATAAATTCCCTAGTTTTTTTAATGAAAAGCAGATCAAGATCTAAAAAATCAAATTCTATTCATCTTCAGTAAATTTTGTTATCACATTAATTGTTGATTCTGTGATAAAGAGTAAGAGTCAGATATCTTTATAAAAGAAGAAGACCTTTGAAGTAGATCTCCTCTGACTCATTGTGGTGGGAACAAAGGCCAAGAGACTATGAATCTAGGGTTAGATTAAGTTCTGTCAGAAAAGGAAGAAGTATCCATTTATCATTATCATCAGCATCAAGTGGAGAATTACAAGTTTAGCGTTGGACCACATATCAACCTGGTTTATCTATATTCAACTATAGATAACAGTCTCCATACTATTAACATTCATATATTTATATTAATATCATTCATTCGAATAGTGCACATTATAACTAAATCTGTGCAGTTACTCTCAGAAATAGTATCAACAAACTGAGACTTTAACATAAGTAAATTGAAATCTGCTGTAAAAAATTGAGTAATTTGGCTTCAGGTGTAAGAATTCCCATCCGCCATGGCTTTTTAACGTCAGGAAGCGTGAGCCCATCCCTAATAGGTGCAGGCACAACAAACCCCTTACTGACCCAGTGGGACTAAATGTAGTAGCTTGGCTATGGGTGCACCCCTTTGCCCGCCAGATGAAGTAATGCCAATCCACTAAGTGAAAATGCTGCAGGAGGAAAAAGTTAATGGCAAAGTTTAAGTGTGAGCAAGCTAGCCAGGTCAAAATGGATTCAGTGACATATTATTTCTGGACGTCAATATAGAGCAATAAAATATTGTGAGATTATTCCCAACAGGGAATGAAATCATTTGGGTCCCCAATTTGTCTGTGAGCTCATAAAGCAGTGGATCCCATTAAGTTCTGTGGTTGCCCCACTTTTCCCATTTTCTACCCTTTAAAAATTCCAAAAAACAATCCCCAGATGGTTCAAATTTTATCTGTGAATTTTAGCAGTCCGCCAGACATCTTGCAAACGTGATTGCCAATTTCAGGAGTTGTTGGCTGGTGATTGTGGCTGCCTTCCTCTTATCTTATCTGTCAATATGGATGGCTATACCATAGGCTTTCTGGTTGAGGTTCTGAGAGTTCACTCACATAGAGTTCCAGGACAGTCTTATTATCATCAGAATGCTATATGACATAAAGGAGTGACTAAATTCTCATCTTTCTCCATCCTGCTTATATGGATGAGGTGCTTTATTGGTCTGCTTATATGAACAGAAGATTCAGTTGTCAACTAGGGTGGATTTTGCTGAGAGGCTGGCTAATCAGGGGATTGCAGCTTTTATGCTGGGGTTTAAAATCTTCCTTGGCCAAAATGCCAGTAGAGCCTATCCCTTAAATGAGTGGAGGAGGACCAGGTTTCCCCCTTTTCCTCAATAGAGGCAGGCAGTAATGAGTTGCAAGTGTGGGCGTTTTTTGTTCCTGTAATTGCTGATTTCCCCTCATACTGCCTTTAGGGTCTAAATGCTTGTATTATTGCAGTAGATGCTGCTACTTCAGGGGAGAAGGTGTACATGAATCCGCTGGTGCTCCAGTTGTCACCAGCAGAAGTGGTAGATTTTGGGTTTTTTCAGATGGTGGCGGACATGGCATCTGCTCCCAAGGACGGAATGAGGGGATGATTTAGCGGAATCCCTTCTCTCCTGATTGTGTCTCACATCTTGGATAAGAAACAAGATCAGGTTTACTTTCTGTTACTGGTTAAGATCCAGTTAGGTGCTCACACAGCCTCAGTTGAAGCTCTTATGGACACAGGAGCTGCTGAGAACTTTATAAGTTTGCAGGTTGCTCAGGGGTTGGATCTCAGTTTGGAGGTAGGGTCCTCAGTTCTAGGTGCATCATCAGCTTTTATGACTTGTCACCCAGTGCGGCACCCAAACCATTTTTGTACATGGTTTTGGCTTCTGTGAACAGTTCAACGTGGTGCAGACTTATTATTCCCCATTATCCTGGGGGCTGGTTGGTGGCGGCGGCAACAGGTACATATTGACCTGAAAACCAACCTTTTGTTGTTTGTGAATCCCAACATGATGGGCAAATTTATGATGTTCAATACATTCTCTCCTGTGGGTGCGGTGGGGTCAATTGCATCAACGCCATCCCTTACAGCATTGCTGTCAGATTTCCCCCCAACTTGGCCCAGTTCCAGGATATTTTAAATTTAGAAAAGGACAACCATCTTCCCTCCCAATCCAAGTATGATATGGACTTTCGCCTGACAGTAGATGTAATTAACATCAACTGTCCTCTGAATTCCTATAATGAGTAGGAGGGCAGGGCCCTGAAGGTGTGGTTGGATGACATGCTCTCAAAAGGCTAGGCGTTTAAGAACACTTCTCCAATCACCTCTCCCATAGTTTTTGATCAGAAGGCTGATGTCACGTTGCTGCCCTGTGTAGATTGTGGGCATCTAAATAACATTACAGTTCATTATTACTATCACCTTCCCCTTGAGCAGACGATTAGACAGAAGATTGAAAAATCCAGATTGTTTTAAAAGCTTGATCTCATGAATGCGTTCAAACAGATCTGGGTGGCGGAGAGTCATGAGTGGCTTACAGCAGTTCATATGCAGAGAGAGGTCTTTCAGTTCCTCATAAAGCCTTTTGGCTTTTAAAAAGCTCTGGCCACATTTTAGTGGATGATCAATGATGTGCTCAGTAACCTTTGGTTCACCTGTGTGGTGGCATATACAGATGATATTGTTGTGAATTCCTCCACTCCTAAGCATCATGAGAAGGACTTGGCAGTGCTGGAGGCGTTGCAGTAAGATGACCTCTACGTTAAACCCTCTAAATGTGAGTTTTCAGAATGAAATTACATTCCTCAGTAATTTAATCCTTATGGATGGCTATGCAATTTCTCTCTGTGATCTTGAGGTTATTCTCGCGTGGCCTAGCCCTACTACCCAGAAGTAGTTGTGGAGCTTCTTAAGCACCATCATATTTTTAGAGTAAATTTATCCCTGTTTTATTGCAACTAGCCGCGCCGCTGCATATTTTAACGGGGAAGAATGCTCTGTTCTGATGGATGGCAGAATTCCAACAGGCGTTTGATGCCATCAAGGAGGTGTTCATGGTACCGACCATTCTCAAACATGCTAGAAACACTAAAATTTTCAAAGTAGCATGTGGTGCATCATCAGATACTGTGAGAGCAGTGTTGCTTCAAGAGCAGGATGAATTGGAACGTCCAGTCACTTATTTTTTTGCTTAAGTTTGCTTTGTCTGAACGTTCCTGGCCCATTTACAATAAAGAGTTGGCCACCGTGGCATGGTCACTTAAACATTGGTGGTACCTCCTTCAGCGCGTGACATTAAATAACTATGCAGATGAGCCAACAGACCCTCCTATACTTCCAGAAACTGAAGAAGCTGGGCCATCGCCAGGCCCAGACATATGGTGATCTCTGAAGCTCAATTTTAGGTATGAATTTGCAAAGGATTCCTGAATGTTCTCACTGACTTGTTGAGTCACAACACATCCTTGTGTCTGATTAAAAGGAAGATCAGTGTAAGTCCAAGGGAGCGCCTGCGCCGCTGGACAAGGTGTAAGTCCTGGGGAACGTCCCCTGTGCGTTAATTGGGATCTTTTCCCGTTACCAAGTAAGAAGGTATCAAAGAGGGTAGCTGTACCCCACGTTACCCAGGGTGACCTCGCCATGTGGTAGATGAGCGCTGGGTAACAGCCCTTCCACTTTGGATCCCTCCACTGGTGCCCACACTCACCTTGGCAGAACTAGTACATTTAATCAGAGAAATTTTCGCCAAGATCACTGAAATGAAATCGATTGGTCCAAAATCAAGTGGAAACAAGCCCAATGATTAGATCCCATATAGTCAAAAAGGGATGAAGACTGATTCATTGGCTGGAATTGACGATGGTTTTGATTCAGCCAACACCATGATTGTAAAAATTAACCCCCTCCCAAAATTGTTGGGAATGATCCCTGACATGCAGGTAGTAGCATCAGACACCATCGATGAGAGTTTGAAGCTCCCTTCCATTAAACTGGGCATTGCAGCCAATGCAACACTTTTGACCGAATGAATGGCCCAGTGACCAGGCATAGTGGGTTGGGCATCCCAAACCCGTTCCTAACCAATTAAAACCCCTAAATGGAGTGGCCTTGGGGGATTCCTGCAGCTCATCAGGCCAAACACCAACATGCCAACCATTGGAAACGCAGCTGAGCCTCAGTTTGGGCATTTGAGGCTGAACTGACAGTGACTAAGCCTGCTGCCAAATTCTTCAATGTCAGTTCTCAGTGAACTTATCTGACCCCATTACTGAATAATTTTCTGGTTAGGTCAAAATTGAGGGTCTCAATCCCAGCTTGTCCCCACATCAATCAACCACTATTTAATCAGATGCATCTTACTGAGAAAATTGTTGTTCAATTTCCTTCACTTTTCTTATAATAATGTTTTTGCCTAAAACTATCAATCTTGAATTTATTGATCTTCTTCTGGCCGCATTCCTGATGGCTTTTCTCTGGTGGCCCTTTGGCCCTTATACTGGATGGTCTCTACCAGTACTAATGGTCACTATGGCCCCCACCGTCATAAACTGAATTCAATGAGCTAGATACTTCTGGCAATTAAACCCTGTCATTACAAACTTTCGCCAACAATATACTGGGATATTGTGGCCTTACATCCACCATCTTCAAGCAAGGATCCGCCCCCTTGTCTCCCCCAGTTGAATTAACCCCATCTACCGGTGACCTTGTAGAAACCATACTTGTGGTACCACCCCCTGCAGCAAGACCTCCAGTGTCTGGGGCGGTCTCTATTTGGTTTGTTCTTGGGTTGCTATTCATTATTGCCCTGCACCAACGATTTATCATTTCCTAATGACCAGCATTATACAACGTCATATGTGTGGCAATTCCTCTGGAATTTGGCTTGCTTTTTGGGTGCTTACGCATCCCAACTGAAAAGGCTGATCTAAACTTCTTCTGCCATTTCCATGACATAATCAACCAATTATTGTTTTCAGCCACTCCCACCCTGCTCTTTGAGGTGGGCATTGCAGTTGTCACCCTCTACCAAATGAACGTGCAATCAGTAGTTTGCTTTTTGTTGTTCGTTTGGTCACTTGCTGATTTTGAGTTTAAAATCCGCTCTATCCTGAAGACATTTCTTCAGGCTGGCTGAGCTGAGTGGATTACTACCCCTCCCCCTCAAAATAGCCTGGAGGAATGTTCACTGTTCCTTCCAAAGAGATAGTAAATCAAGTTCTCAACGCCCTCGCTGAGGTTCAGATGCATTTGGCAATTGCCCTTAACAACGCGGCTGCGTTATCTCATGCCCAACAGGGGGTCGCTTTATTGGACGCTGTGGAAGGGGATGCCCTTCAGTGGGTAAGAGGCCTTCTGCACTCTTCCTCACAAGCAGGAGATCCCACTTCGCAGATTGCCATCATATTGGCTGCCTTGAAATCCCCTGTGTCACGCTCAAACCACTTATTCATATTGCTCTATACTATGGCCAAAGCCCCTAGCTTGGCTTCTTTGATCTGTACCTTCTGTGAACAGGCTCCCACACTGGACCTCCTCAATGATATGCTTCAAGCAATCTTTAGATCAGGTTTGGATTTGGGTTCTGCTCATCATGAGGTCTAGTCCACCTCAAAAGGAATGGTTGATCAAATATGTGCCGCAGCAACTATTATCAAAGCCTACCCTTGCCATGCTTCCCGCTATCAAATGGGAAATTTTATGATAGGATTACCCAACAATGACGTGGGCGTAATATCTACCATCGAGCCAGTGATAGTTCCATCTTATGAGCTCATCACTACTCCTGCATCAGAGTTGACTGATTCCGATTCACCTATAAATTTATCAGTAAAAGCACAGATGGAGGAAGTTGGTTCTCAAGCCCTCGTCCTTCCCATCTTTACTCCAGGGAAAGCCCTGACCTTCCCCCTGATTTGCCAGCTATTTCTATATTCACAACAGAAATGCCTGAATCTTCCAATAAACAAAACTTCGCTTATTTCTTGTTGCCTATGAAGATTAGTATTGGATCCCACCATTTTCCTTTGAGGCCCTGGTGGACACCGGAGCTGAGGGTAATTCCTTAAGCATTGAGTTAGCCCAACAATTAGAACTGGACATGGATGCAGATCCATTGGTGATGGTGGCTTCTTCTGCCTCCCAGAAATTGTATGTTGTCTGTTGGCCAGTACCTTTTTTGGTACACCAGTTTAGCTTCTGTGATCAAATTTTCCGCCATGCCTAAATTGGTGTTTCCAGTGATCTTAGGAGTGGGATGGTGGCGACGACAACATGTCAAGATCCACCTGGAGTCTAACATGCTGTCGTTCATTAATGATTAACTGGAGGGTGAATTTCCCATAATTGACACTCTTAAGAGAACTCAAGGTCGCAGTTCTATCACTTCCCTCATCTCCCCTGAGGGCATACCATCCAATTTTCCAGAAAGTTTAATGCGCTATTGAAGTATATTTAATTAGGAAAAGGTGGATCGTCTGCCTCCTCACACTAATTTGACTTGGGATTTCGTACAACAGTGGAGTTGGTGAACATCAACTGCCCGTTGTACCCCCATACTGCAGAGGAGGAGGTTGCGCTCAACACTTGGTTGGACAATATGTTGAGAAAAGGGTGGTTGTTTAAGGATAATTGCGAGTCACGTATACCATTTTCTTTGCTAAAAAGCTGATGGTTCCCTCCGTCCCTGCGTGGATTATAGGCATCTAAACAAAATAACGGTTCACAATCCCTACCCCCTGCCTTTGGAGCAGACGATAAGCCAAGCAATTGCTAAATCGCATGTGTTCTCCAAACTGGATCTCATCAACACCTTTAACCTAATTCGGTTAATGAAAGGGAAAGAATAGTTAAAAGCGATCTGGATGAAGCGAGGCATCTTTCAAACCCGCATAATGCCCTTTGGGCTGAAGAATGCTCCTGCTACGTTTCAACATACTATTGACAGTGTACTGGGTGACCTTCAGTTTAATTGCGCAGTTGCATATATTGATAACATTCTGGTTCACTCCCTGACTCCTTAAAAACATGCTATTGACTTGGAAGTGGTCGTGGCCACCTTGCATAAGGCAGGATCATTTGTTAAGCCTTCAAAATGAGAGTTCTATAAGGAGGAAGTTACCTTACTTGGGAACCTCACCCTTAAAGATGGCTACGCGATTCCTCCCAGTAAGTTTGACGCTATCTGAGAATGGCCAACCCTGACAACCCAGAAACAATTATGAAGTTTCTTGGGAACCATAATTTTCTTAAAAAATTTCTCTCAGCTCTTTCCCAGATCGCTTCCCCGCTACACCTTCTCACAGGCAAGAATGTACCATTTCGCTGGACACCCAAATGCCAGCTGGTGTTTGAATCGATCAAAGAGGTGTTTTTATCTCCTCATGTATTGAAACATGAAGATCCCGCCAAGCCGTATATCATTGCATGTGATGCCTCTTCAGTGGTAGTGGGGGCAGTGTTACCCTAAGAGCATGATGGCTTGAAACATCCGGTCACTCATTTTCCCAGAAGTTTACCTCTACAGAGTAGTTTTGGGCCATCTACAACAAGGAGTTGGCAGCCATAGAATGGGCATTAACTCATTGGAGGTATCTGTTACAAGGTGCTCAACATGAGTTAACAGTCCGCACAGATCACCAGGCTCTCTTATATTTTCATAGACCCAAAAATTGGTGCACCGACAAGCACAAACCTATCAGGACTTGTGCAGTTTCAATTTCAAATACAAATTCGTAAACGCTGCGCTTAACATACTTCCCAATTTTCTCAGCCGCAGCCCCACCCACTGTCCCTCAGACCTGGAGGAAGTGGACCTTATTACCATAATTCCTGCTGCTCAAATCCTATCAATTGTCCCCCCTGTTGTCTCTTCCATTGCTCTGGCCCCCAATGCCCCACTAGTCGCTCAGGTCTTAGCCAGTAAAATGGCCTGTCCTGAGGATGTTGAGTTGTTTGAGAAATTGTCCTACCAAAACCATAAACACTCTCTATACTCCTTAGAAGAGGTACTCATTTATTTTTGGTCGTGAATTTGGGTTCCACCTCCCTTCAGAACTGAGGCATTTTGCGCACATCATGATCCTCACAGTCAGCCATCTGGGAAATAAGAAATGCATCGACTTGATCAAGCAGACCTACAATTGGGCAGGTTTAACCAAAGAGGTTCTGACCTAAATCGCCAAAAGCGTTACTTATGCTCAGGCTAAGTTGGATCGCTCTGGTTAAAATGAGCTTCTACACCCCTTACAGCAGGCGGAGGGTCCATGGACATTGGCATATGTGGATTTTATTGTCAAACTCCCCTGCTCTAATGGGTTTACAGCAGTGATGGTGGTGGTGGATTGTTTTACTAGATTTTCCCTTTTTAGATCTTATACTTCTGCAATTACGTCAGAGGAAACTTCTCGCCTCTTTGTGCACCATGTGTTCTTGATGTTTGGCCTCCCACAGGAGATCATCAGTGACCATGGTTCACAGTTCACGGCGCAGCTCTTGAGCAAACTTTTATCTATTCTAAAAATCTCCCCCTGTCACTCCACGGCATATCATCCCCAGTCTGACAGATAGACTGAGCTAGTTAACCAAGTCCTTGAACAGTACCTGCATTGCTATGCTGCAGCCACAGGACACCTGGGTTAACGACCTTCCCCTTGCCCAATTCGCTTTTAACAATGGGGCTCACGCTTCCATGGGATTTTCTCCCTAAGAAGTGACGTTGGGTTATAATTCTTCCTTTTTGGTCAGAACCTGCTCGCGGCCTGAGGTCTAAGCTTCCGCAGATCATGCTGAACATATTAGGTCAACTCAATCCTTAGTGCAGGAACACCTCACCAAAGCTATTGATGACTACAAGCGGTTTGCGGATCATAAGCGACTTCCAGGTCATGACTAATGGTGGGCTCCTATGTTATGCTCAATACACGTTTGTACAAATGCAAACCCCTCCCATAAGTTTGCAAGTAAGCGTTTGGGCCCCCATTTGGTAGAGGAAGTCTTGGGCAACGGTGCGTTCCAGTTAAAGCTTCCAGCTCACTGGAACCAGCACCCCATCTTCCACGTCTCCCAGTTGTTGCCCTTTTAGGGCATGGTTCCCACAGAACCTGAGCCAATCACCATCAAAAATGCAGAAGAGGCTGAAGTGGAGAATATCCTGGCATCCCGTAAGTCCCATCAGTCTGTTTAAAATCTCATGGCTTAGAAAGGGTATCTGGATTTATGAGAACAGATGGGTCAAGGCTTGCAATTGTGCCAACTGTATGGAGCTGGGCGAAGCGTTCCACAAATCCACCCTGAAGCTCCCCTCCTCACCCCAAAAATTTGTGACTGTAATGGTGATCAAGTTACCCAAGGCGCTCAAGAATGTGGCCCCCATGTAGTTTCCTAGCAGTGGTGCCCTTCCTTTGAAAAAAGGAAAGGGTAATGTAAGTCCTGGGGAACATCCCCTGTGTGTTACCCGGGCTCTTTTCCCATTCCCAAGTAAAAAGTTATCAAAGAGGGTGGCTGTATCACTAATTACCCAGGGTGACCTCGCCCACATGTTAGATGAGCACTGGGTAACAGCCCTCCCACTTTGGATCCCTCTACCGGTGCCCACACTCACCTCAGCAGAACTAGCACATCTAATAAGGGACATTTGTGCTGAGATTGCCAAAACAAAATTGCTCAGTCTAAAATCAAGTGGAAATAATCCTGATGATCGGATCCCATATAGTCAAAAAGGGATGAATACTGATTCATCAGCCGGAATTGCCAACAGTTTTGATTCAGCCAACACCATGACCATAAAAATTAACCCCTCCCAAAATCATTGGGGATGATCCCCAATGTGCAGGTAGTAGCATTGGACACCATTGACAACGGTTCAAAGCTCCCTTCTGGAAAATCGGGAATTGCAGCTGACACAACGCTTTTGACCAAATGAATGGCCCAGTAACCAGGCATGGGTGGGTTGGGCATCCCAAACCCAATCATAACCAATTAAAACCCCTAAATGGAGTGGCCTTGGGGGATTCCCACTACTCATCAGGCCAAATGCTGTCATGCCAACCATCAGAAATGCAGCTAAACCTCAGTTCAGGCGTTTGAGGTCAATCTGACAGCAACTCGGCCTGCTGCTGAATTCTTTGATGTCAGCTCCCAGTGAACTTATCTGCCCCCATTACTGAATAATTTGCTGGTTAGGTCAAAATTGAGGGCCTCAATCCCAGCTTGTCCCCACATCAATCAACCAATATTTAATCAGTTGCATCTTACTGAGAAAATTGTTGGTCGATTTTTTCACTTTCCTTATAATAAAAATTTGCCTCAAAAACTACACATTTTGATTTTATTGATCTTCTTCTGGCCGCATTCCTGATGGCTTTTCTCTGGTGGCCCTTTGGCCCTTATAATGGATGGTCTCTACCAGTACTAATGGTCACTATGGCCCCAACGTCATAAACTGAATTCAGTGAGCTAGATACCCCTGGCAATTTAACCCTGTCATTACAAACTTTCGCCAATAATATACTGGAATCTTGTGGCCTTACATCCACCATCTTTAAGCAAGGATCCGCCCCCTTGTCTCCCCAGTTGAATTAACCCTATCTACTGGTGACCTTGTAGAAACCATACTTTTGGTACCATCCCCTGCAGCAAGACCTCCAGTGTCTGGGGCGGTCTCTATTTGGTTTGTTCTCGGATTGCTATTAATTATTGCCCTGCAACAGCAATTTATCATTTCTCAATGCCTGGCTCCATACAACGTCATATGTGTGGCAATGCCTCTGGAATTCTGGCTTGCTTTTTTAGTGCTTACGCATCCAACTGGCAGGTTGGTCTAAACTTTTTCTGCCATTTCCATAACACTGGGTGGCATTTTCATTTCCTTAAAAAATGATCCAAAAAGGCCAGCTGCCCCTCTTGTCTCACAGGGCGACCTTACCCATGTGGTGTATGAACGATGGGTAACAGCTCTCCATCTAAGGACCCCGCCACCCATTCCAGTATCAACTTCAGCTAAATCAATGATGCAAATTAAAGGAAATTTGTGCCAAGTTCTCAGGAGGCCAATATCCCCATGGGGTAAAAGGTTCACATGAAGTCAATGGCAATAAGCCTTTGGCATCAAGGTCTAAGAGATCAAAAACCTCAGCACCAAAGCCTAATGGGAGTGAATTCTTGGTAAATAAAGTAACAAGTGCTAAATTGTCAGCAAAGTTTGCCGATGGCATCAGGCCATTGGGAAATGTAGCTTACAGTTTAAAACACTTCCCAAAATCATCAGAATCTCCATCTGATAGATCTCGCTTGGTAAAATGGATGCTGGAGCAACTGGATGCGGGCAGGTTGGGCAGTCTGAAGATGTATCCAACCTCATGGAACCACTCCTACATGGGGTGACCTTGGGAGGTTCCCGCTACCCATTGGGTAAAATGGCATCACTCCAGTCATTAGAACCAAAGAAAATTGTCAATTCAGGCATTTGTGGATGAGTTTACAGCAACTCATCCCCCAGACAACTCTTTTTGAAGTTGATTCATAATAAGTTTGTTTTCCTCCTCCTCTCTCACTCAAAGTTTGCTAGGTTAGGTCAAATCCCAAGGGCCCCGATCTCACACTCTTCTAAGCTATTCCCTAATTGATTGTCTATTTAAGCAGTCATAACATCCTAAGAAATTAAAAATTTACTTTCATAACTACAGTTCATTTAATATTTTCACGTACTCCAATTTTATTTATTATTTCAAATTCTTTTTGCCAAACCCCTGTGACATCTCCAATGTGGCCTCATGGGCCCCATATCAACTGGACGATCACAATCATGATAGTAACTTAAGTTCCTACTGCAGTCAAATAGGCATATTGTGTTAAGAACTATGTAGAGCTCTCCCCAATTGAAGAGGCCATCCTCCAGAAGGATATTGGTATACTGTGGGCTCAACTATTCCCACTCCAGGTGAGGATCCGCCCCCTCACCAATGTTGCCATACCAAGTTCCTCATGGGAAATCCCAAACTACCCAATCCAATCTTGCTACTCCCCACGCCTAGGCCGTTGGGTCTAGAGCCATAGCGGCCTGGTTTCTTTATGGGTCTATTTTTACACTTGTGGACCATCGGCAAAAATTGTTGCTCATCTCCCAGTACATTCCAACGTCGTTTGAGTGGCAATGCCTATGGCATTCTGGCTCACCTTTTGGGTATTTCTGTACTCCAACTGGCAGGCAGTCTAAACATTATCTTCCATCTCCCTGACAATCAGGAGCTAACCACGGTGATTCCTTGGCCAAGCTTCTGACCATTGTTACTCCTGAAGTTTCAGTGGTGAAATGGAGTTTAGAGGTTTCAATGGTCATTCAGGTATTGGTGGGCCAAATGGTCTGAGTGGAGGGGTTGGAGTTTATTGATCAGCAGGGACTTCCAGCGCAATGGCAGACATTTTATTTGTTGCAGATGGCGCAATTTTGTCTAAATCCTGAGTGTGAGTTCCACCCCTACTTCATGATGAGGTTATCAGGCGCATCACGACCTTCCAGAAGTGGGTCATCTAAGCTATAAGAAATGCCTTGACTTGGTGAAGTAGATGTACAACTGGCTGAAGATTGCTAAAAATACACAGCATGGATTGCAGGTTGCATAGTGCGCATAGGAAAAGTCCAATAAATAAGGTTTGAATAGTCTCCTCCATCCCCTGCATCAGGCTGAGGGTCAGTGGACCTCAAATCTGTCAATCTCATTTTTGAGTTCCCCAGCTCCAATGGGTTTAATGCAATTATGGTGGTGGTAGACCGCTTTACCAAGTTCGCCTTGTATATTTCATTTCTTCATCTATCACACCCAAAGGCTGCCTAGCTCTTTGTGCATCATATCTTCTTAGTTTGGGTTGCCTCAGGATTCATAAGTGACTGGGGACTTCAGTTTACAGCGTGCTTTTAGAAGGCCCTCCTGGACATCTTGAAAATTAAACTGTGCCATTCCAACGAATACTATCCTCAGTCTGATGGGCAAATGGAGCGGGTCAACAAGATTCTTGGTCAGTATCTCTGTTGTTATTCAAAAATTATACAGGATACCTTGGCAGATGACCTTCCACTAGCACAATTTGCATAAAATACTGCTTACTACTTTTCTACCAGGTTTTCGCCTTACAGGCTACAATAAGATATAACCCCACAATTCCTTTGCCTGTGCCTTCGCCCAAAGGTCCCTGCAGTAACGGAATATGCGCAGCAGATCTGGAACACTCAACCCATAGTCCAGGAGTATCTGACCAAAGCCATTAGCAATTAAGAGCGGTTTGCAGATTGAAAGCAGCTTTCTGCCCATGAGATCATGGTAGGTTCCTGGTCATGCTCAATATGCGCCACCTAAGGATGAAGGTGTCTTTATAAAAGTTTTCAAGCAAACGTTTAGGTTCTCATGTGGTGAGGAGGATATGGGTAATGGGGCCTTCTAGTTGGCTCTCCTGCTTTTTGGAAACAGCACCTCATCTTCCACGTTTCCAAGTTGTTTTCATTTAAAGGCACGCTGTCCATGGATTCTGAGCCAGTGGTGATTAAAGAATCAGTAGAGATGGAGGTGGATGCTAATTTGGCATCTTGTCACTCAAATCACTTGGTGCATTACTTGGTGGCTTGGAAAGGTTTATGAACCATATTAGAACTTAAGGGTTAGTGCTCATTGTTGTGCAAATTGTCTCAAGTTGGTGGAAGCCTTCCATGTGGCACAACTGGATTCTCTTCTCCCACCCCAGAAGTTTACCTCCATCTTGGCGATCAAGCTCCTTAAGGCACACAAAAATGTTGCTCTGGCCCAAGTTCTTAGTGGTGGTGCTCCCCTGACCTGAAAAGGGAAGGGTAATGTAAGCCTGGGTGAGTAACCTATGTGGCTAAGTTGGAAGATATTCCATTTTGGACCAAGAAGGTTAAGAAGCTGGCAGACATCCCCCTCATCACCCTAGGTAATTTAGCCCATGTGGTTGACAAGAGGTGGGTGATGGTATATTTTTTGAAGGTTGCGTCATTTCCCCCTAATTTAAACACTCATGAGTTGTTACAGAGAATTTAAGGTTTGTGGTGATTTGGCGGCGGCTAAATGTCTCCAACAGCAGGGGGTTGGTAGTGATCCTTACCCTTGGCACATTGTCTCTGGCAGTCCAAGTTCCACTGATATAAGTAAATTAAAATCTACTGAAAAAAATCAAGTAAATTTTGCAAAAGTGGGAATTCCCATCCAACTTGGCCTTTGTCATCAGTAAGCGTGACCTTAACCCTGATAGATGTGGGTTCACCATTTTTTATAACCCAGTGAGACCAGCCATATGTGGTCTGGCCATAAGCGCACTTAGACACCCGCTGGATAAAGTGACGCTGATCCACTAAGTGAACTCACGTTGAGAGGGGAAAGTTGGTGGCAAAGTTTGAGCATGGGTCAGCTGGACAGGTCAGGATCAACTAGTATGTAAATTTCTATAATTCAATATAGTGCAATCAAAAATTTTGAAACTTTTTCTGGCAGTGAATTAAATCATATAGGTCCCTGATTTAGTTGTGATCTCATAAGGAAGAAGACCCTGACAGGTTCCGCTGTCAATCCACTTTTCCCACTTTCTACTATTCAAAAATTCCAATAAAAATGATCCACAAAAAGTTTCTAATTTTACTTGTGAATTTTAACAGTTCTCTATACATCCTGCAACCATAATTTCCAATTTTAGGAGTCATTAGCTGGTACTAGTGGCTGCCTTCCTCTTATCTTATATGTCAATATAGATGGCTATACCATAGGTATTCTGGCTGGGGTTCTGGGTGTTCACTCACCCAGTGTTCCAGGCCAGTCTTATATATATCAGCGCGCTTAAGCACAGTACCTCAGCCAAGTCAGACACCAGAGTCAGCATAGCATGTATGAGTTTTTAAGTTGCGTTCAGAGAGGGAACAATTCCTATAAATCAGTGAACTTGCCTAGATCACCATTGGATCAAGGAAACTCCCTTTTGGGCTTGTGGTCTGTTTATCAACGCAATGTTAAGAAACTTGGGGTATTCTGAGTGCTGCATTACTCCAAAATCCTTTTACTAAGATGAGTGGAAGGCTATTGTCCAAGCATACCCAACCCTGTCACCTACTACACCACTTTTTGTCTCCATCTATTGATTTAAGGGGAGTTTGGGGATGCTATCTATACTGCTGATGGTTGAGGCCTCATTCACTTGCGAGAAGATCTCCAGGGTAAGCATTGATGCTTTCTGTTGCCCCTGGATTTTTAGATTTTATTCTCACTGCCTTCCAATTCAAAAGATTACCCATTGTAGTGGAGCCATGAGTTGCACCCACGCTTAGAGAGACAAAGGGGCTTTCCTTTTTAGTAAGTGGTAATGTAATGATTGGCTTCATGTGAGATGGTTTCCCAAGTGCTGGAACCATAGGTGATTACTTTCACACAATGAGTTAATTAAAATTTTTTTCTTCAATTTTTTTTATCAATTTGATCTTTTATTCTAGTTAAATTCATTTAAATTTAAACTAGTTTTTTTAATCAGCCATTGATGGTGGGATCAAAGGGCTTCCACGCTTAAATCATTTTAATAAATCAAGATCCAGGTTCACTCTATAACCTGCTTGTAAAAGCGTCCAAATCTCAGTTTGGAGTTCTTAATGGATACACCCACTGTTACACTATCAACAATAAGCTTACTTATCTGCTTGAAAATATAATTTATATTTTGATTTAAATCGCGAATAGTTAAGTTTTAATAGTGTGATTAATGAAGGAACTCCTTCTATGACATGAGTTGTTGAGTAGTGTGTAGGTTACTCTAGAGACTCTGAAGGCGTTGAGATTGAGTTTGGCCCCATAGCTCAGCCAAGTGGGACACCAGAGTCAGCAGAGAAATGCTGGGTTTTCCAATTCTAGTTCAGAGAGGGAAATAACTTTTTTATTTTGGTAAACTTAACTAAATTGCCATTAGATTAAGAAAACTCTCTTTTGGGCATGCAGTTTGTTTACTGATGCAATGATAAGAAACTTGGGATATCTGAATGTAACAATGAAGGCCGTCAGGAAAGGGTCCTTCCATGTCAACATTAACCACACTTGATGGAGCTGAGGTGTCACTACTTAATATTGGTATCTTAATAGAGGACAAAATTGATTTCTACAAGTTTAAGCATGCCTATAGCATTTCATTGTGGGTTTGGCCTTCTGATATCAATACCGATGCCTCTTAACCATTCAAACGTTTTTTTACTGAAACATGCCATAAGCTTGAGTGTCCTTCAAGTGTGATTTAGATTCAAGAGTAGGGCTTCACATATGGTAGCCATTTTTCTGCTGATCCATTTATAAAGCTTACCCTAATATATTTGATCGTTTCAGTCATTTTCTGAAACTCATACAAGTTTATAAGGCTCCAGTTCTTATTTTCCTATTACCTAATCAGGTCATATAGATGGTCTTCATAAAGAGTTAGCATGGTTAGTACAGGAATACTTAATACCCTGCCAGCGTTTTTTGGACCACCCTGGTGCAGTGTACAATCATAAGATCATAACTTTTGAAACTATAGAGACCATCTCGCCAGCTTACCATCAAGATTATTCATCTGCTACAAACATCAGAGGTTGGTGAGGTTATTAATGTTGAATTGCTTAACTTTTACCCAACACTACCAATATCTATACTATGTAAAACTATAGTTTAAACTAGATTTAGATAAGGTCTTTCTAAGGCAGCCTCAGGGTGATCCACTTGGTCTACATCATATTGACTTAATATAGCGTCACCACCAAATTTATAAATTTTGTAGATGCTGATTTAAGGATAATAAAGTTGAGGACAGTTTAGGATTGATTTAAAATTAGTGCAATCCTAAGAAGCTTAGCTCTGGTCCTGTTTAGCCTTACAATTTAAGGAGATCCATTTAAAAAGAAGATACACTAGGGGGTCTGAAAGATCAGTGAACCTAGGGATATATTGCAAATATGTGTTATAGAAACCACGTTCAAAGAAAAGACTGGCTTATTGGAGGTTAAATGAATACATCAAATTAAATTCCTAGTCCAAATGGCACTAATTGTTATTAAGATTTCTAATGCCCACATCATCCAACATTACTAAATTATAAGAACATATTTGCTTTATCCGCTGGTGTTCAATTTATTATAAAAACCAATAGAGGATGTGGGAGTTATCATTATTTTGGTACATAATGTCTAGCTAATTAATTTATAGAATATTAACTTTTTTGCTAGATTTGATTCCGTTAGATTATTAATGTTCTGTTGTGGACAATTCCTTACAATGTTTGCAAGAGTTTTGATTATTGATATAAACGTTTAATTTATTTGGGGAAAATTGACCAGGGGTTGTACACTTCCAATATAGTGAGGATAAAATAATATTAAACTGTGAATAGATAAGGACACCCAGAGGGTTCATAGACCCTCTTGTTGTCTCCAGGACTACCATTTTTAGGACGATAGGGGGATTTATGCTGACTCATGCTTATATGCAGCATGAGTGAAGGAATAAGTCAACATTTAGGAACCATATGGGGAACAATAAATTGATTATCTTTCTGTTGCGTGGGGTCATGTTCCCAACAATCATGCTTGAAAATGTTCCAATATATGGTAGTGATAACAATTGATGACTTCTTGGAGGGTAGGCGTTTCTCCTGTAAATGTCTCCAACACTATAGTATAGATTGTCCATAGTGCTATTGCTACTATTAACTTCCGTAAAGATGGATGGATAGGTGACTCTATGCTGAGAGCAAACATGTTCCTGCCAAACTAAATGATTGTCCATTGTCTCGGCAGAAAAGGCAAATTACCTCTTTCCAGATATCTACCAACGTTGGACCTTGCTCTAGGTGGTGTTTTAAGCTTCCATATTGGCCACATATTGTGCATGAAGAGTGGGAAGTGTTCAATTGTTCTGCTGTGCGATACAATCTCCTCATGAATCTCCATACATGTGCCCAAATCCTGGGTTGTAGTAGTGACTGATGTGTGTATCTCCAGAACATTCTTTGGGTCTCCATGCTGTATACATATCCATATGGTTTAGGTAATCAATCCTGGAAATGGTGCTCAGATTTTGGCTTAAATGTTATCTGTAAATATTTGGCCATTGACTTACTATCTTTGAGTTGCCTTAGGCATCCTTGGTTACTGATCTTGCCACATATGTGGATCTTACAAACTGCTCTTCTCATGGCTAGAATTATTCATTTAAGGTGTAAAGGAGTGCCATGTGGTCCTGAAGCAGTTGGGTATCATGCCAGATACTTAATCAATGTGTTTGGATGATCTGGATTTATTAATGGAGTGCTCATGTAAAACTAGATCTTGCTACTCTATCCCAATGTATGTCTGGAAGGTCTTGAATAGTCACCTGAACTATCCAGAACCCAAATATATGGGCGCTTGCTCTACATAATTAGTTAGTCCCATACCTACATTACTTCTAGGGAAATTAGAGTTTCATGGCGTAAAAAGGCATTATGGTTGGACCAAAGCCATCCCTGTATTAAGGCATATATTGTATAAAAAAATGCCGGTGAGAAAGCAATTTCATGAGCCATAAACCATAAACCATATGATTGATAGTATCAAGGAGCTGGCTATCATAACCCGTCAGGTTAGACCTGTTTGATGTTCATTCAAGGAGACAAGATGTTTTCATTTTAACTGAAAGTTGATTTTCCATCATGATGTTGGAGTAACCTCCTGCCTCTAACCATATCCCCAAATGGCGGACAGGTCCAGCTGCCAGCTTAATAGTGAAAGGGAAGTTTCAGTGGGGTAATTGCTGATCTTTGCTCTTATATCTGGTGAGGAGTCTGGATGTTGTATAAGTCTGTTAATCCAAGGTAGATGGCTTTCAATGGGTCTAATATTTCCCCAGGAGTATGATTTCCATTTTCTCAATGCTGAGTGATGCATTTCTTATGGCTGAATATTCTTGTATTATCTTCTAAATTTCGTGAGCATCCTGGTTGTTGGATATATTCACCACACAGTCGTCAGAAAAAGCCATCATTTTGACTGGTGGTCGACTATAGACATTGATTCCATTGAGAAGGGCGTTTGTATTCCAGATTAGGGGATCAAGACTAAAATTGTACAATAGAGGTCTTAGAGGGTCCCTTTGTTTGAGTCCTCCCTGTGGAATGACTGGGTTGGTTAAGAAACCTGCTCCACGCACAGCCATGTTGGCTGACTCAGTGAACAAAATCTACCAGTTTATGAACTTATTTAATAGTTTAATTTTGAAGGCAGGCCCTGAGATAGGTCCAGTTCACCCTGTCATATTACTTCTGTTGATCTAAAAAGATAAGCGCTCCAGAGGCTTTAGATTGGCAGACATTTGTAACTGTGTGAATATTGTCCTATATGGATCTTGTTGGGTAAAATCCATATCGTGATGGGGATATCACATCAGTTGCAATTCCCCTAATTGTTTGGCCATAATTTTTGTGAATATTTTAGTGTCAGCATTATATAGGGAGATTGAGCACCAATTAGTAAATTTAGTATATCTCTTTTCTCATAGAATGACAGTGTATTCTTCTTTGCCTCCAAGTAGAAGGCATGTTTCTATAATGCACTTATTCATGGAAGCTAAAAGAATATTAGATATGATAGTAAAAATTGCTTATAAAATTTATAAGGAAGCCCATCAGGTCCAGGGCATTTCCCTCACAGTGCACCATGCACTGCTTCCCATAATTCCTCATGCAATATTTAGTTAATTAAATTGTTGATTTAAGCCAAAGTGCCAATATGCGCATTTTCAAGGAATTTTTCAATTTTTGTTGGTTTGACCAGTTTGAATTTTACATAAATCTAAATAAAACCTGTGTACTTCAATTTTAACTTCTTCGGGTGTTGCCACTATGGATGTATCCAGTTGTCAGATCTGTGTGCAGGCTACCATGTTATTTTGGGCATAGGATCGATGGAAAAACTAAACTAAAAAAGTTTCCATTATTTAGGTTTTTTGCTCTATATTGAACCCTAAAGCGGCGTTGGTGTTCACATATCAAGCTATTTAAATGTGCAGAAACCTCTGCCATTTGCGTCCCCATCCAGGGCTGTATCCTGTGCATGAGACATTGTTTTCCAGGTAATTTCTGCCAAGGTGTGTTTGATGATGGCTGAAACTTCCCTGTATCTTCTTGATGCTGTGTTTTTAATATGTTATACTGTTGATTTTTTGAGATTTTCTCAGGTGATTAGTCGGTCTGAACAGAAAGGTGTTTGAAAGTCCCATGTTGAGGACATTTCCTCCACCCAGGATAAAAATCATGAGTCATCTAAATTTTCTGGGCTTATTCTGCACCACCTGGGTGCTTATATAATTGTTTCCCCTGATGTAAAGGGCACCAAAAACTAGCTAGTGGTTGGAGAATATAATTTTTGTAGTCTTGAATTTATGAATCTGGTGTCATAAAATTAGCAGTGTGAGTATCAGTTCTATTCATGACATAGAAATAAGTACACTGTTGTGCACATATGGGAATGTCATGTGCTGAAGGAGGGGTGACTGTTTAGGTAACGGATCATATAGGCCCAAGGTGGCCTTTAACACACAAAGTTCCACTTACCTTATGGTGTCTCTGTTGGGTGTGGCATCAGTCAACGTCTGGGTTAATCCAGCAGTTCATGTCTCCAATGACAAAAGTGCTTGTTAGAAGGTGGAGTTGCGTTATAGCTGATAAAAACTCTCAACTGTCCATTGCACAGTTTGGTGCATATATGCTGGATATTATGTGCACCTCTTTGTGCCATGAGAAGGTAAAGATTATTATGAAGCCATCCAAAAATGAATTTTTATTAATGAATTTAAAAGTTTTGGTTCACACATACTATTATACTACAGTAATGTGATCAAAACAATATTGTTGGAAGGAGCATGTTTTTCCATAACTTATCCTTTCCCTGTGGACAGTGGGTTTTTTGCACCGCCAGGATGTCCACAGGTGGGTTGCACAGGAGACTCAACTTCTTGGTCCAGGACATTAAGGCCTAAAGAATCACTATGTTCAGCGTCCCTATCTCTACTGAGACGCCCAATGTGCCTCAGGAGCGGTTAGCAGAGCCCCCAGTCCTAATCTCTCGCCCTCATTTCTCTCCATTGCATCTTTGCTGCGGGTGGCAAAATATGAGTAGGTGCTGGGGTGTATTCTGCCCCTTTTGTTACCACTGCTTTTGCTCCTCTCCTGCCTTTGTTGGGTTTCAATTTCTTATTGCGGTGCACTTATGTGCTCTCATTGGCCACATTTTTATTTTTTAAATTCTATTGTTGATTTTCACTTCTTATTGGGTTGTAATACATAATTTTGGGGGGTGTACCAAACCCCTGTTATGCCACATTTGCTTCTAAATTAGGTTCTGGAAAATCCATTTTTTTGGATTGTTTGGTTGGTTTTCTGTGTGATTTGATTGGCTCATTGTTGCAACTTCTTCCGTGTCTTCCTGAATCTGTTCAGGTGAAAAGGATGATACCACCAAGGCCTTTGCTTGATGCAGCCAACTTGCGAGCCTGTTTGGCAAAATTATGCTCTTTGGGGAAATTGTGTCAATTATTTTAAATTGTCCAAATTTTCCCTGTTAAATGATTGTGTGGTATCATTGATTTTGGCATACTCTGAGTCATCTTCACCCCATTTCTTCCTTATAGAATTCCATTTCTCTTAGGCCTTCTTTTATAGGATAAGAATGAATCTTGTGCCCAAAGGCCTGACAGTGGTTGCATATGGGGGGCGCTCACTCCACTGTCGTGCAGAATAATTGGGATTTTTTCCATCAATAATATATAGGATTCAATATGGAGGATTTTTGTGATATCCTCCGATATCTTTAGGTTCAGGGAATTAATTGAAATTGCCTTCCCAGTGCTAAGGGTTGGCATCAGCTGGAAGCTTTGCATTTCAAATTGTTTGATTTCTCCATAGGATTCCAAGACTTCCTGAAGATGTTGTTTGACTACTGTGCGCACCAATGTAGTCAGAAGGTAGTCAAAAAATCATGAAAATATCTTTGGATTCTGTCCAATGTGTGCATTTGGTCAATACCAATTGTTGACCGTTGGGAAGGTTGATCACTACTCTGACCTTTGCGGCTTTGTTTGCTTCCTCTGCTGTCTTAAACCCAAGATCCACCCAACCACGGTGGATAGTATAGAATATCAAGTACACTGCATGCGGGAATAATTTTTGTTGGGCTTCTCCAAATTTTTCTCACATTGCCAGTGTCTCTGTGCCCAAGAATACACGGATCACATGTTCAACCAATGACAGCAGTTGAGAGTGGGATATTTTCATGTAACTACAGTACTTTATTAAAGAATTTATAAAACTCGTTGGGTGCACCACCTCAGGTTTTTTGTTTTTACTATTAATATCATTTTGTTGTATGCTTGGTGCCTTTGTGAGGTGCAGATCCAGGTCCGCTACCCTTTACTGCGTTTACCCAAATCTGTCCTTGTTTATTAATTGTGCTCATCTCACCTTGTATTGATTATCAAATTGTTCTGTTTGAATCTAATCATTTACTAATAAGTAATTTTAATTGGAAATAAAGGCTTTATTGATATAAATGTTAATAATTATTATTCTTGTACAGATCAATTGGTTTTTGTTCCCAGTCAATAAGGGTACATTGGAAGTTGCTGAAGCGTTGAAAGCTTTTGTATTGACAGTAAATTATGGGTTAGCCTAAAGCAGCACAATCTGTTATTTATGTGTAAATGGTTCCAAAACTAAGCAGGTTGCTAGCTTTTTGAAGGTAATCCGCTGAGGTTGGATTAAGACGTTGGGACAGGCTACTTTGATTATAGCCCATGAGGTGTTGCAACCTAGTTGGAAGTGAATTCAACTAGTCAGATAACTTATTCAATGTCTTAGATGGCTCTAAGAGTTAAATTTATCAGCAATGGATACCATTCCCATTGGGGAACAAATGGAAGAGTTAGGCACTAAAAATGCCTATATAAAATTCCTTTATTTTAGTAAAAAAGGACTTGTTGAGTTTAATAAAAATATATATTGTTATATATTTTTTTATTGTGCTCTTATGATTAGAGTTAGTAAAATACTTTTCCTTTGTCATTATTTTCTTAAGATCCCTGTTGGACAATTGCAAGTCTGATATTGTCAAAAGAGTGTTTCAGATGAAAATGACAATAAAATCGGCCAAAAGACCCTGGTTGATTCCCAGTGGAACCCATAAATTGGGGTAACACTTCTAATAATTGGGCAAACAAAATGAGTTTGGGAGGTCAGTTAACACTAAATTGTCAGCCTAATTTTGTGGAGTTCATTAAAGGCTCCTCCCCAGGCCTCTTCTATTTTATCACAGCCTAAACTGCGGAAACTAGCCCTTTTTATAGGGTTAGAAGGGGTCCAACCAAGTGCAAAATTTTTCCAGCCCATTGATTGGGTCAAATGAATAAAATATTACCTAGTGGACTAGTCCTTTTTTTCTCCCAACCCTCAATTGGCCATTTCATCAAAACGTGGTGAGTTTCAGAGATCCAGTAAGTCAACAGCTTATATTTCTAATTCAGATTTTACTAAGCAATCTGAACTTTGAGCCTCAACTTTTTAAATATTAAAATTGACTTACTAAGAAGGTTCGCTTCTTGACCCTCTGATTGCAACTACTAAAAACATAAAAAATCAATCTTTTCTCTTAGTTGAGGCTTTTATATTTTTAATAACTAAGTTATCAACCCCATAATTCATATCCTGCAATTGAGAACCAACTTCTCCTGCTATTAATTGTTGAGATTAGGTAAAAAACGCACCTATGAGCTTAACAAAACCCTAAAATCAAACAATCCCAAAATCTCTTGTGTCAAGGGTGGAAGGAAAAAGTTCCCTTGTGGTTCAGTAAATTGCTAATTATTGGGATAGAGTTTAAAAAGATATTTTTCTTGTTGTCCAAAAGTACCTTCAGCTGCCTAAGAGAAGAGCATCAGCACCTGTTTAGCGGTGAATATTATATCAAATTTGTTGTGAAGAAATCAGATTTTGATAATTGTCCTCACACAATTAACAATAAAACCATATCTTTTAATAAACTCTAATTTAATACACACCTTGAACCTGTTCAGTAAGCCATAGTATTTTACTCTTGTCATGGCGCAATTCTTGTAATAATATCCTAGACTATGAGAAGGTTTCATCACACTAAGATAAAAATTTAGGAGATGTTGTTTTGCAGATATCAGTTACCAGCGGTAAGGAAAAATATGATAATAATTAATTAAGATGGGGTATTCTTGGTTATATGATAAAGCTTCATACTTTTGCATTGGTGACAACCGTGTGCATGAGCAAGGAATTGAACAATATTAGTCAATAGCACATACTGCTAACTAATTAAAAAAATCTGAACCAATAAGCTATTGTTAACCAATTGAAAGGCCCAACACAACACATCAAAGCGTGGCTTCACTGAGAATCAAAAAATAAGTGCTTTTTGTGAGTCACAATAAAATTTTAATTTTCATAATATTTTTTAGCTCAATCATGGCACTACTGTTCTAGTAATATAAAAGTAGGATAAATAGCAATATTCAGAAATAGATTAAATTGAGGAACATTGTTTCAGTGCTAAGGATTAAAATTAAGAATGTTACAAAATTGAGCTAAACTTTTCATAGCGTAGGTTTATTGGTATCACGAGTAGCAGGAGAGATAAAGGGAGGACATGAGTTTGCTCTCATAATTATGCTTATCATCTAGGACTCAAGTATCACAGGATTTTATCCCAGCGGTTAAGAGTGAGTTATTCATGTTATTACAATCTTCTTTGTCACTCAGGAGATTGTCATTTACGATATTCTGGAAGTAATTAACATTGTTTTTGATTGCTAATTATTAAAATTGTTAGTACATTGGTGTTCGATTTTGTCAGGGGTAGCTAATTTGTAAGTTTGGGATCCTAGAGACGCCTGTTGTGAGGTATGAACCATGGTGGTCAACACTGTCATCATGAGGGTCATTTGAAACAATGACCAAATACATCACCAATAGCAGTTCCTCCAGCTGCAACAATCAAGGCTATGCATTATCACCACATAACCTTAGTTTCTAATAGTGGAAATACCCAAGCCAAACATGCAGGTTATGAGTGCCTAGACCATCAGAAATTGACTTTGGATTTGTTAAGTTTTCAGCCGATGGTGCAAGCTAAAATTACTTAACAAGGAAATAGAGGATCTATACTCGCTTTTTTAATGAAACTTCTGCTTTTAATTGGGAAGTAGATTCTACAATAATCCTCAATAATGGCCAAGTAAGTCTGGTTTGCTCACCGTTCTTAAGTCTACTGGCAACAACAATTATAAGACCTTCTATCTTTGTACAAAATCAGGAAAATATTCCTTTATAATTTAGACTATTTCTCCAGCAGGTAACTAAGTACTTCTCTTTTGGTAATTATAAACGCACACAACTATCTAATATAGATGTAATGGCAGCAGACAAAAATATCAGATAGATGGCATATGGACAACAATAATTAATAAACTAAAGTACAGTAGCTATTAATGATCAATAGATAAATGATGATTTATTAATCAGCCAGGCGCCAGTATTATATACCTCTTGGGCATCTTCTGAACAAACTTATCTATTAGATGAGTTCATTCATATTATGCCAATCCTCTGCTGGTCATGGCAATAATCATGAAACATCCCCAAGTCAATTTAGGCCATGAATTGACTAAAAATAACAATTGTTTCAGCCCAATTAAAGCAATTTTACTCTCATAACTGGGACAATTTCAGTTAAGAAATCAACACCAAAATCATCCCAATTAGAGCTACATCATAACTTGACAAATAAAAATAAGTGGGGATAATAATATATACAAACAATAAAGATGACGCACCCCTTAATTGGGACATTAGCAGGCCTCATAATAGCACTAAGTATGCTTTTAATTGGGACGTTTATGTTTAAATGCTTAATAAATCAATTTCATTAATAGAACCCAAAATTCCGCCTTAGTGCATTAAGATTAGTGCACTAATTTAGGAGGTGCAATTTAGCTCATACTGTGAGACCACTTTTCATCAAAGTGGACCCATAATC
Organism: Massospora cicadina; assembly: GCA_022478985.1. Lineage (NCBI taxonomy): Eukaryota > Fungi > Entomophthoromycota > Entomophthoromycetes > Entomophthorales > Entomophthoraceae > Massospora > Massospora cicadina. Next base: position 107,986 of record JAKSZP010014683.1, read on the forward strand.
GTCCATAATGTGATTAATCATAACTATAATTAGCTACAATAATTGGGTTACTTTAGATGCAATCAAAGAAGTTATGAGATGAATCTGATTTATCAGATCATGCAGATAAATTGGGAAGGATCAAAGGATCCATCAATAGGAGTAATCTATCAGCATTGATGGTTATATTAAAGGGTTTATTTTCAAGTTAACCATCAAAATCTAACAGGATCGTTAAAGTATAAATTTAAGGCATCTGAGTATTTCCATTTTAGCAGAAAAAGGAGACCTAAAACAAGCGGAAGGTCAAGTAAAAAAACGCTTTGAAGGCCCTATAATTACAAAAAAGGTTTTCAACGTACATGATATTATCTAATATTTTATAAGGGGTATCAAATGTTCACCAAAAATTAAGAACTAAATGAATATGCCATCATAGACTCGCTTCTTCAAAGAGTCTGCAAAGTAATAGCCAATTTCATTCTTCTAGGTTTCCCTTTTTAAAGTATATAAACAAACAAGCAAAAGTTTTAAGGCAACTTTGTCCTCTAAAATCTCATGAAAAAATATTAGTATATTAAAATTTTTTAAATTTTTAAGATATCTTTATTTTAGATTGCTTGGATATCTGGCACTTTGGATGTCATGGAATATATATCAGAGCTTGAAAAGGCTGTCACTTATGTGCAACAGCTTCTAGGTACAAAACCTAACTGTTTACACTCTATTAAAAACTTTCTATATTATTGGTACTCCTTGTAAGACGTCCATTTGGCCAATTTTTTATGATCTCATATATGGTGCTTTATCCTGTGTAAAGCACCTATTGTAGCCCTGCTAGCAAAACTAACCCAGCAACCATTGGGAGACGGTGTATGTCACAAATTTGTCCTAGTAACAGGGGTCTCTGGTATCAAAATTTTAGGAGAGGGACATAATAAGTTAGGAAATTTAACTTTTATTTATGCATAATGTAAAAATATCCGTTAACTTGCTATCTGTAGGGCATTGGGTTTTTGAAACAATTTGTGGATTTAAATAACAAACAAGTTAAGAGTCTTCTGTTGGAGGGAAACTATGGACATTGGCATAGTTGTTTGGATAATAGTTAATGGACTAGTGGCATGACCGATTGGAAAAGACAGGGGGAACAGTTGAAGATTTCTTAATAACACTCTGCAATTTAAAGCCTATTAATCTTCCTTAGGGTTAGCCTGCTACTTGGATCCTTAAAATTGTTTTTAAACTTTGGGTTTTTTGGAGCTCTAATGTGGGTTCATTTTTCCTGCTGAATTTAGACTGATCTGTCCGTCTAAGTTTTCCTTATTTTGAGTTGATCATAGTTAAAGTTTACATTCCCATTACATCAATGTGTACGATTGATTTAGAGCATGTTAAACTCACTTTTAGTAATTTAGACCTATTCTCTCACTAGACACTTACTTGGCCATCTTAAGGGACATCTGTTACCTTGTTGCAGATTTTCTCAATTTCTCTTGGATACTGCTCAACCAAATGTTCTTTTTGAAGACAGGGGTGATGTGGCGAGGCAACCCAGCGTTAATCAAGGGCATGTCCTAAGTCTTCTATATTCTTTAAGGATCGTGCTCTGGGATGGGACCCTTTCTTTTTTAAAAATTTTTCCACTCAGGTTAACCTGAGTTACAACCGTGATTCTTATATAACTCCTTCCTTTATGGACCAGGCCAACCTCTCCTGAGGTAGCGTTTGCTAATAATAGTTACTATGGGATGTTAAGAGTTTAGTAAACTACAGCTACCATATTTCCAAGAGATGGTCAAGGGGCCTTGAGATATTTTTCTGAGACTTAGATATCAGCTCCCAGATGTTTGTACAATCCTTTTATTGGACTCAAATATTTTATACGCTAAGCATCCTTTTTTAACACCAGGTATTGAAATTTAGTTCTCACTAGGTGAGATCCCAGTATATACTTCATTTTTTAATTCAGGAAAATAAGCGCAAGTATAGGTTTGGCACGTTCTTGAGCTGGTACTTTAAAGGGGGATATAGAGGAAGCACGGAATATCTGATAGATCTTCCAGTAAGAGGAGGTCATAAATCTAAATATTCATAAAATAAAACCTCTGTTATTAGAAAAATCCAATGCATTTGCGCACCAGTTTATGGCATGGCACTCTGAGTTAGAGTTTTTATGTCCAACATAACCAGCGAGCCCACCTGGCAGTCTAGGGCTGTTTAACACTTTTTGATAAAACACTTATAAAAATCATTCATAAATTTCATGTGGTTCTTCTATAGTATTTGTGTATATGGTGCATGTGGTGGCAAAGCCATCTGCATCCAGGATTCCTCCCTGAATTTGGGGTTCAAGATTGAAGGCAGGATTGTATCCTAAGCTAAAAATTGATGATGCCCCCATAGAAGAGTGGAGGGAATATTTATTGGCTTAATAAGCTAAAGGGACATACTCAGCTTAGTTATTTTGCAATGGCATAAGTAGCAATAGAGATATTTTTTGAGTAACTTGTTGTTTCACACCATTTGCCTGTCAATTTGGGGTGGAGAGCATCAAATTTCAAAATTTTATCCTTAAAACTCACAGAATGCAACTAGAGCTACAAGATACCCTGAGGACTAAATTTTCCAATAACCTCATAGTGTCCTAAGCATTTATAAGACATGAACAAAAACATCTTCACATTTTGTCTTTAAAATTGTTGCTATCAGACAGGGAGTTAGATCGCCGGCCTATGCTCACTTAATTTTCATGTTAGCTTGCTACTCAGGGGAACTGTTATGCACAGATTAAACACAAGACAACCACCTTTATGAGCATGTTTTCCTCATTGAATGATCCTCTTTTGATGTTACATGATGTAGCATTAGTTTCTTATAAAAAAGTTCACGCCCTTGACGTAACTTTTGTGGACACTATATGACATGTTTCATGTTGCCCTCAGGGAACAATGGGACTTATTAAACCTCTCCCTTGGCAGATCAAAGGTATCTGCGCAAACAAACGTCCTATTTTTCTAGAATAGATTTTAGACTGGTTACTGTAATTATCTCTTTTCTTAGTCTCAGAATGGTTACTGACAATTAGATTACTTAATACATTTATGGTTACAGAAAGGGTAAACTAAGGTTCTGTGGAAAGATTCTTAATGTAAGCGAAAATAAGTTACTTTTATACTATAGACTTAAAATTACATTATAAACGTAAATTTAAAATTTGAAAGATTTGGAAGTTGGGGTAGCAACATTGGGGGTCTTCATGATCATTTAGCAATCAAGCATCTGACTTCAACTTTAGTCTTGAAATCCATTTGGCTTAGTTCCTGTATCTGCAAGCTTCTTATTGAGTGATTATCCCGGAACCAGGAAGTTCAAGAACCTTTTCTTCAGTCCCCATTTCTAGGTTGTGGGATGTAAGTCTGCCTCGGGTTTTTGTTTCTTTACTCAATGTCAAGATATTGATATGTCTGGACAATAAGCTATTTATCTGGAAGATTGTAGTATATGAGTCAATGGAGCAAATTGACCAAAAAAATAGTTTGGCGAATCAAGAAAATTCCGCCAAATCCTCAATGATATCATATAATTCCTAATATGGTAAAAAATAGGGAATTACTAAGCGGAAGGGTGAGATTAACTAGGAAAACTGAGGATTAAGAGATGAGCATGAGAACAAGATGAGGAGGTTTTTTGGATAGTGTAACGAAGAGGGAAAGTTAGCAGAGTTGTCTGCGATATTATATAATAAAAATAGTGTCAGTTGGAGCGATAGCTCATTATTAATAATACTTTAATACTATTCATTGAGGACTAGTAATCGTCATATCACTCGTCCATTGATCAGTGGGTTTTACCCTGTGTAACAAGTTTAGCGGAATCAACTTAAACCTCAAAAGTCAACAGTGGTGCTAACTACAGGGGGCCCATTTATTAACACAATAAAAATTTCATCTTTTCCGAAGCCATGGCGCAACAAGATCACCTTGATGGGGTACTCCCCCAGCTTAATGAGTTATCACAATACATGAAATTGAAGCTTGCCTTGGATACCCTACTCCAGGCTCAAAAAATGCTTTTTCATGAGAATAAGAGTATAACAGATCAGCTCGTCCAAGCCTTTCACCAACTGCACCTGATGGGTGGTCAAACCAACCAACTTGCTGATTGCTTGGCTGACACCACAGGGCAGATATACTGTGCAGAGTGTAAATGGAATAGCGGTGTTGAAGAGGAAGGGGTCTGCATTGACAAGCTGTCTCATTTAACTGCGATGAAAATATACCCAGATTCTTTAAGTGCTTTGAATTCACAATGGAAGGGCTTCCAATTAGCAGAAAGCAAACTGCTGTTATCTGCTTTGGACGTTGAAAGTGCTGACCTTGTCAACTTTTACCTTAAGAGTAGTAACATAGCCTATCAAGAGGTGAAGGAGACCGTGATCTGCCTGTTTGGTGTTGTGGCTAAAATGGCACAGCGCAAGGCAGAGTTTTTGATAATATTTTTAAAGGAATGAGCCACTGGTGGAGTTTTCAGAGCGGTTCACAGCTGAGGCTCATGTGTTGTTAGAAGCGAATATCTTAACTAAAGAGGAGGTGGGCATAGCAATGATGGCGGCTGTTAAGCCATATTGAGACCTGTATAATGCTATGTACTACATTCTTCAAGAGAACGCGGAGCTACTAATGATATTTAGTCATTTATGCCATCTATCTGTCACCTTTAGTGCTCCCAATGTGGAGCGGAAAACCCTTGCAACTGCTACCAAATCCTTTTCAGGAAATGGACGACAACGACTTAGTTATACTCCATTGGGTAATACATGTCCATTCAACACGTTGGCGGTTCCTTTCTGTCCCCATTATAATCAGCCAGCTTATCCTTGGCCAACAAAATTCATCATTTAATTTTCATCCCAGACCTTTGGGGTGATACAGAGTTAAGTGGCATTTATGAATGCATGCTTTTGTGCAGAAAAAGAGGCCATTATGTGACTAGTTGTCCAGACAGACTGAATGCTCATGCCGTACTGGCTGCACTGGGCAAACAGGGAAAACGTTGAGTGAAGTAGAAAAGGGATGCTCTACTTCCACTAATCCAACTTTACTTGTCCCTGAGAATTCCCCTGAGTTGCTTTAAGTTGGTCCTGGTGATCGCCCTGATGATTAATAGTATCAACAAATCCATTACAATATCTTGGCCTCTAACCAAGGGAGAGACCCAAATAATGAAGACTCAGAGCTCCGCCAAGAGGTGCAGAAGCTGTATGCTTGGCAAATACTTGAGCGGAATGGTACAGCTGAAGTTAGACCCTCAACAAAGATCACAGCTCTAGAGGGGGTGGAAGTGGCAATTCCAATAGAGAAAATTTCCCAGGAGTATCCTCATGTTGGCGACGGTATTCTCACTTTTCTGAATAACCACAAGCCCTTGAATGTTTATGTAATAAACACCTACAGTTCTTCTTATTCAGATTGTACATATTGTGACATTTTTGTACAATGTACCAAAATTTGGGTAATTATAGATACTGTTGCTCTTGTCAATATAATATTCACCAAGCTTATGGCTAAGCTCTCGCTTAAACTGATGTGGAAGTTAAGTAGTGTATGGGACCACTGGGACACAGAGAACTGTGCCAGAGGGTGTCTACATCGCATTGCCTTTGAGGTTCAGGTCAATGGGGCATCCGCTTCATCTGTGGTTTTGACTGATAACATTTTATGACATGTTGATTGGAGCCACGTTCATGAGGTAATTTGGGGCTGAGGTCAACATGGCGGATGAAACCATCAGTATACTAGGATAACAGATCCCCATTTACTTTACCTCTAGTGGAGTCCAAAAGACCCCATACACTCTAGTCAAATTAATCTTGCATATAGCAATGGGGTAATTCCTGTTAGATATTGGTGGATTAAGCGGAGGACCAGAGCCCTTCTAATCAGAGTTACAAGTATAGCAGTATTCCGCTACAGGAGGCAAGCACTTTAAGCATATCTTCTGGGCATCAGGTCATGATAGGGAAAGAGCTCAAAATAGACGTCCATGAAGGGCTGTATGGGAAAATTGTGGGGCCTTACAAGAAATCACGGCTTAAACCTTATGTGGCTCCAGAGCTACTGTTACCAGGACTTTGGGAATTGAAGGTATTTCTAGTGAACCTAAAGAAGGAGTCCATGATAGTCCAAAGGAACCAAGTTGCGGCTTATTTACACTTGACTCCTATTAATGAAGTCCGCCATATGTACAATCTTGGGTCTTGGGAGGACCTTGGCCTGCCTGTAAAAACCTTATTTGGTATAATGAATGTGGTTCTACGTGAGGCCCTGACTGGGCTTTCAGATAAAAGAAAGATAGGGCGATAAACCTGTTTTTAAATTACTGAGATATTTTTACTTCCAATGACCATGATTTGGGATGTGCATTAGGGGTTGTGCATTGAGTAAACATGGGAGACCACCCTCCCATTTGGTCATGGCCCATCTGGCGCTCCAAGGCGGCGGAGGAAGTAGTCTACAATGAGGTAGAAAAATTGATTAAGCAGGGGTATTAGAGCCATCTAAGTGTCCATGGGCATCACCAGTGCTCATTGTTAAGGAAAAAAATGGCTCAACCAAGTGGTCATCAATTATAAGAAGCTTAACAATGTCACTAAGAAGGATTACTATCCTCCCCCATGGATTGATGACGTTTTAGATCTTTTGGGAGACACTAACTACTTTTACGCCATGTACTTGAATCAGGGTACTGTCAGAAAGAGTAGCCAGTGGCAGAACGTGAGAAATACGCTATAATCACCTTGAAGGGGTTGTTCCAACCCATGCGTATTCCGCAAGGGTTGTGCAACGCCCCAGCTACGTTCCAGCGTTCTATGGATACAATCTTGGATGACTTGAAGCTTTCATGAGTTCTAGTCTATTATATCATATAAATGTGTTCTCACGAATGTTCACAGAGAATCTTGACCACTTAGAGCAAGTGTTCCACCGACTTGCTGCTGCTAATATCAAGATCAAGCCTCGGAAATGTAACTTTTTCAAGGAACAATTGGAATACCTCAGATTTGTGGTAGACTCAAAAGGAATTAAACTACAGCTGGTGAAGTTGAAAGCAATATGTAAGACGACTCAGCTGGGCAATAAGCGTAATATTAAGGTGTTTTTGGGATGTTCAGTTACTAAAGGCGGCTCATTCCCAACTTCAGCTGTATTGTGGAACCGTTCTTTGAGTTATCAAAACAGAATGCCACCTTCAACTGGTTAAAACAATATCAGAATGCTTTTGATGTCCTGTGGACTGCGTTGGTAAGCGCATCTGTTTTGCAATACTATAAATTTGATAAGTAATTTATTGTACAAATAGATGCTTCCATTTTCGCTGTAGGTGACGTGCTATCCCAAAAAGATGATGAAGGTGTGGAGCATCCCATCGCATTTTGCATCTGAATTCTGAATTGTCTTGAATTTAATTAAACTGAGACTAAGATAGTGATTAGCAGTGATATATTTTTATAAACAGTTCCAGGTATACCTCCACATGGTGAAATTCAATGTGGTAACTTATCATACCTCCTTGAATTGGATTCAGAATCTTTGGGAACCAGAATGGGGCTTGCGCTATGGGCCCTGATGCTCCAAGTATATGTCTTTAAGATTGTACACCAGCCAGGAGCGAAGAATCGTAATGCAGACTGTCTCTTGCATCTACAATTGGTTGCCATTACAGCAGATTTGGCCAACATCTTGTATGAGAATGTGACTGTGGGTAAATATCACAATAAGCCACCACAGGTGATCAAAGTGCTAGATGGGCTTAAATGGGATACCTTCTTGCGCAATTGGGATTTATATAAGCGTATTGGAGAATTGATGCTGAGATTTTCAAAACCCACCGCCAGACCAGCAATTATCTTAGATGCACATAGGGCGGTAGGTCATGGAGGATTGTGGAAAACATTGGAGCTCTTGTGACCCCATTACTATTGGGAGAGCGTGCACTATGATGTGCCGGAGACAATTGCTTGTTATCACCAGTACCAGGTGGAGAAACCTTTCCACAAGAAGACCACCTACCAACTGGTTAAGCCTCGTTTTACTTGGCATGCTGTTTCTCTTAATGTAGTGGTGAATTTGCTGACTGGCACAAACCACTCTAAGTATATAACAATAGACATTGATCATTTGACAAGATAAATGGAAGCAATAGAGATCAGTGACTTATGGGCAGTCACCACTGCCAAGTTTATCATGGAGTGTGTTATACAGCGACATGGTTGTCCACAGCTATCTTATGGACAATGGAACCAATTTCACACTGTATATCCTTCCCAAGTTGGACAAACTGATAGCAATACGTGAGGTCTTGACTACACCCTACCACCTTGAATCTAATGGAATGGTGGAAAGGGTCAACGGAACATTATTAACATTCTCCACAAGCTTGTAAAGGATTGGCCCTCCAAATGGAGTACCCTTTTATTCACTGCTGTCTTTGCATATAATGTTAGCTATCACTCATAAACTGGAAAGAGTCCTTTCCAATTTCTCTACAGTAAACATCCGCCCTTGCCCACTCTGCTCTACTCCTGCGTGGAGAATACTGGTGGGGTAGAACCGCAGCGTTATATGACTAATTTAATGGACATGATGATAAAACTACAAACAGAAGCCTACTCTACTAGCTTAGTTAAGAAGATCTATGATCAGGCGGCTGACAAAAAAAGATGTAGCGGCCTCTCACAGTTCGCTGTAGGAGATCATGCCATATTCCATAATAGCATGGATTTGGTAGGAAGAATAAGATCACTAACATCTAGACTGGCCCATTTAAAAAATAAATAATTGGCTAAATGCCTATACCATTAAGGAACTTGCGGGTGGTCATATTATAAACCAAGTTAAAGTGAAGTTCCTTTAGGCATACAAGCAATAGGAGCTTATTTCTAAGTCAAAGGGTTAATATCAAGACATTGAGATGACCGGAAAATAATCCATATATCTGGAGGATCATAGTTTTATGAGTCAAGGGAGCAAATTAATTAAAATACTAATAGTTTGGGGAATCAAGAGAATTCCGCTGAAGCCTCAATGATATCATGAAACCCCTAATATGATAACAAATAGTGAATTACTAAGTGGAAGGGTGAGACCAACTAGGAATATTGATGATTAAGAGTTGAGCATAAGAATGAGACAAGGAGGCTTTTTTGGATAAAGAACAAATAGGGAAAGTTAGCAGAAGCAGTCTCCAATAAATTATATAATAAAATAGTATCAGTTGGGACGATAGCTCCTTATTATTAATACTTTTATATTATCTATTGGGTACTAATGATCTTCATATCACTCTTTTATTAATCAGTGGGTTTTACTTTGTTTAACCAGCTCGGTGGAATCAAAACAAACTGCCAAAAGTTAACACTCAATTTGGTGATATATAGGTTAAATTATAGTTCTACCAATAATTCTACTTTGATGCGCCTCTCATCATGCTTCTGAGCAACTTCCATTATTGATAAGCTCCTACCTTTGGTGATATCTAATTTTAAGTCTGAAACTTGTGTTGTGTTAATTTGATTGGGTCATTACATCATCATTGGCTAGTTGTGATAAAATTTTGGACCCCCAAAGGTATAAAAGGAGATTAATTTTCAAACTCTTTGTCAGCGACTTTGTTATCTTGATTTATAATATCACCAGAAGGTAAAAAACAATTTTGGTGTCGTCATCTTGGCCAAATGATAAATCTCTTAGGATGCGTGAATACATAAAAGGGGGTTGGTCACCTTCTTCATTAACTAGTAAGTTGTCTACAACCTCACTTGTCTGATTTTGGAATCTGTTTATTCCAACTTTCAAGAAATAATCTTCTGGTGCTTTGTGAACAACTCTCTGTGATACTTATCCCTAAAATGTGATCAGAGGAATGACCTTAAGTGCCTTGAATGTACTCTATTAAACACTATGTTAGTTTCATCATCCCATTTTCTTATTCAAATCCCCATTTCGCCAAGAAAGTTGCAGGGTCAGTCCAGGTAGCCTGCAGTTTCTCTAGCTGTCCTCCCCATAAGTGGTAAATCAGTACTTTGTCTTCTAGGCTGAACTCCAGAAGCTTAGTTTGCTGATGAATATCATGCTTACTTAGGAGGATATTCTCCTTTATGTTGCTTAAGGCCTCCAGTTGTATTCTAGTAAGTTCCTCAGCAGTTCTTGTTAATAACTTCCAGGCAGCAGGTTATCTAATCCGCGGTGATTCTTGGCGCTACCAGGATTGGAAATCATGCTTCTCGCTCATACAGGGCCTTGAAAGGTGACATCTAAATTACCCAGTGGTGTCTAAGCCTGTAAGCTAACATCATGGAAGACAGAAACTGATATCATTTTATCTTATATTTAAGGGACATCTTATTTATCCCACCTAAGGTTCCATTCATTAGCTTGACGCTACTGTTTTAAGATAGTGTGTAGGGAGTGGTAAACTGTTGCTTCACTCCAACTAAGTCCATTAGTTTCTTCACAACTACAGATATGAAGTCCTTGCCATTTTCCAAGAGCAAGATTTGCGGACATCCTTGTTTAGTTAAAGCTTAAAATATAAGTATTGAGTGGTTGATCCCAAGGTGTACATCTTCACTTAAGAGGCTTTAACACAATTGGTAAAGTGGTAGATGGCTACAAGTATTATTTTTGATCCACTAGAGGCAGTTGAGTGGTCTCATCACATTAATGGATACGTTGCTGGAAAGTGCTGTTAGGGGTTTAGTGTAGACTCAAAGTATTTCTCCAGCAGATGAAAACTCGCACAAGGTATGCACAGTTCTAGGACCTGGTAAACTTCATTGGACATGGACTCCTCATAGTATAAATCCTTCAGATAAGCCAAGTCTTCTGAGAACGCCTATAGCTGACATGATTGTGCAATTCATCACTAGTTTTATCTGATCACTAGGTCTGATTCATGGATACAATTTCTAATTCTCTTTCTTCTGCAATTTTCCATCAATACGCCAGGTGTATTTCAAATCCCTTCTCAAGACATTCGTTACTTCATCCATTTTAATCTGCTGTGATTCTTCAAGTATCCCAATTAGTTCGTATAGTCAATCACTTTCTGGCACTTGTATGTGGAAAACTGGAAGTTGCAACAGTTTATTAGCATTGAAATGTTTTTCTCCTGCTTGGTGGATGATCTTAAGATTGTATCTCTGTGGCGGTACTACACATCTGGCAAGGTGTATGTATGCTTCATATTTCACAACAAGCGGAGAGATGCTTGATCTGTCATGACCTTATAGTGCTCCCTATACAGGTATGGTCAGAAGTGCTATACTTCTCAGATAACCACCAGGAACTCTATCTCCATGAAAGGTTAGTTCTTTACAGCCTCGCTAAAAACCTTAAAATACTAGATTGGGTGATACACCCCTTCTCCATCCAATTGGGCAAATATCAGCCAAGCTAAAGTTATATGCATCAGTGTATAGGTAGAAGGTTTTATTAAATTCTGGGTAGGCCAGGATTATCGCCTCTACCAAGGGTTTTTACCTCTTTAAAGGCATGCTCCTGTTCTAGGCCCCAATTGAACCTTAATTTTTGTCAGCAGGCAAATGAGGAGTGCATCCAAGTCTTTAAAATGGGGGATAAACTGCTGGTATTATACCACCATCATAAGGAACACTTAAATGTCCCTCATGCTCTTGGGTGGCTTCATTGACACAATTGATTTGACCTACCCATTCTGTGTCTTGATTCCATTAGTATGATCTTGTGCCCAAGGAACTCCAGTTGCTTCTTGAGAAAGGTGTATTTGCTCCATTTTAATTTTAAATTTGATGCTTGAAGCCAGGTAAAGATTTCTTAGAGTAATTGAAGATGCTATTAAAAGATTTGTATACACATTAATGTTGTTTAAGTAGATCACACACTGGAAAGCTAGAGATCCCTAAAGATCCAGTCCATCACACGTTAAAAGGTGGCAGGGGCGTTGCAAAGCAACTGCGGCATCTTATTTGGCTCAAACAACCCCTGACTACTGTTCAGGGAGCACTTATGATCCTCCAGCGAAAAGCTTTATCTGCCAGTAAACGCTGTCCAGATCCATCGTGGAGAATTATTTCAATATTTACAGGCGTTTTAAAGCAACATCTACGCGTGGAAGCAGGTAAAAATCTTTTTTGGCTATTTTGTTTAAGCAGCGGTACTCCATAACTATGCACAGAGTCTCATCCTTTTTGCATAGCAGTAGTAGTGGCCAGGCCCAAGGACTCTTAGATGGTCTGATCAGTCAGGCTTACTATAGTTGAAACAGTTCTTGTGAAAATAATGGCATATTCAGATTTCAAGTGGTGGTAGTGTTCTGACTTAAACACAATAGCGGATCTGGTATCCATCTTGAGGATCTCTCCCTTACAGAGTCCATAGTCATTAAATCTGGTGCTAAAGATATTTCTTATCTCATTCAATACCGCGTCCAGATCTTCTGTTGTTTGGGGTCACATATCCAAACCCCACTTCATCAAAGTCGCCTACAATGTGTAATGACTCAATATTATTACAACTGGTCAGTTGGGCTTGTGCAAAAATTTTCCTTTCTTGACTCTTATTATCAGGGTATATATTTCCTAATAAGACAATCAATTATCTCTAGTAGTTGGCAACATAATTCCAATAAACTCTTAGTTTTTGCTCGCAGATTCCATTGCAACTGTAAACTTGCAAGATATTATCCAACGGAATCTTCACACTTATCAATAGTGTCAACTGACGTTAATAATGGTTTGATCTCCATGGTTTCAATAGAGCTCAGTGGAAGCCCTTCTTCCAAGATGACCATAGAGAGTGGTTGCTTCACCCTTTTCTGTAAGGGAGTAGTGAGTAGGGTAAATTGATTGATCCTTCTTACTAAACATGTCTGTTTCTTTTATGGTTTAGCATCCTTGTCCTTAAACACCAATAGGCAGCTGATAGCTCAAAATACTTACAGTGATGGTTGTAAAGATAATATTTGCTCAAAACTCAAGGAGAAACTGTGTCCCGATTAGGAAGTCATAGTGATCATTATCCAAAACCACTGCTGGTGCCGCTAGAACCATGTGCCCAAAGTGTAGTGGTAACGCCTAGTAGGCTCCTAAAGCAAAAGTAATATTGGGTCCAGCTTTTAAGTATTCTACTGTACATATTGTTGACATTAACTTCAGTTTATTCATGAGTTTAGATGACATTATGTTGATGAGAGCTCCGGTGTCCAGCACATCTAAAATGCTTACTTTATGGATCACTACTTCCACTTTTGCCACACTCTTTCTGAGAAGATTCACAGTCAAGTAAAACGTCCGTGGCGCATTCTTTGAACTGTCTCAGAGCTTCAGTGCTCATTGTGCTCTTCATAATATTCTTATTATCTTGTTCTAAGCTCTTAGAATTAGCCATTACCAACTTTTCTCCTTCTTCAACTGAGTTGATGACCAGAGTAGGTTAATTTACTTAAGTCTAGTAAGTCTCATTTTATTATTTCCATTAATTTTGTTTATTATTAACATAGCATGCACAACACTACGCTAGGTGCCTCTATCACGCGGTACCCTGCGTTGGTTAAGTTCTAATCTCTATGATCATCTTCACCTTCAGTGTGCAGATCCACCCAATTCAAATAACTGGTGGTATCCTCCTTAGGCGGCATAGCCTTATTTTTGGAGGCTTAGCAGACAAGATTTGTAGAAGTACCCTGACTGATGGCTTTTCTTACATTTGAGTTCTCAACAAGAAAGGCGTTATGGTGGTTTAAGATTCTTGTCCTTTGATTTATCGCTCTTGTTGTTAAAGACATTAACAGCCTTGCTGATCCATTAAAAGGTGTTCCCTTTGCCTTATACTTTTGTTTTGTACATTATTGTACATTAAACAATATTTCTTTGGTGCCTTCAGAGACATTGCGGTTTTGACTGCAAGGATCTTATGCATCTTCTAGACATGATTCATTCTTAATTACTCACCAGAACTGTTTGTTGTAGGCAAGTCCATAGTTCCCTTTGTATATAGTTTCTGATATTTAAGATACCAGTGAGAGCGTAGGTTGCTATCACCTCATTCTTGATCATCTTCAAAAGTAGGAACTCCTGTTTCAAGTTTTTTACCCTGTTCATTCCCAAACTCTGAGAGGAGGTTAATCTTTACTTTGGTTTAAGTCAGTCCAGGTTATAAGCTTGCATTGAGTATCACCTGAGCTTTATGACTCAAAGTATCTTGCATGTGATGAGCCTTTTGAATATTGCTAGCACCACCCATACTATTCTAATAAATCTGGAGAATAACTAGTGATGTTTCTTCTCCTAATGTATAAATGGTTTTGAGTTAGAGTTTAAAGTTTGAGTCTTTATTAAGTTAAAAACATTATGAGCGGTTGCATAGCAGTCAGTTGAGTGGTCAACGTTTGGTGTCTCCAATTGAGTAACATGCCAAGTTGAGGCAGGTTCTGGTAAAGTATGCAGTTGAGCCTCTAACTTATCTATACTCTTGTCCACATTGTACAGCATGGTATTATGCTGTTCTAAGAGTTCTCCATATTTGGTCAAAGTGCAGATGTTTACTCTGTTCTCTTTCTCAAGAAATAGAATTTGATCCTCCATCTGCTCAATGCCAGATTAAAGCTTCACTATGGGTGAAGGTCCTCTCAATATTGAAATGGAGGCCATATGTGCTCCTCTAGAGGTCTCCTTGACGCGTTCAACATGATTTTTTTATGTCTGACATTCTTTAGTTCTTAGTTGTAAAGCCTGAAGGATATGGTTCCACTTTCCATTGCCAGGAGTTCAGAGAAATCCTCGCCATGGTACACATCCCTATCTGCATTGTTGAACCGCTCATGAGGAATCTCATGATCTTCACTCTGGTATGATGGTGTCATCCCTGTAGTAAGCACCTCAGTCAGCTTGTTGGCTTGGGCTCACTTAACTTGTAAGGCCAACTTGTTGCTCAGAGATCTGTTCTGCACAGATTAGACACCAGAAAACCACTAGAAAGAGAATGAACATTATCATAGAACAAATCCTCTTATGATGCTGCCCAATGTAGCATTGATTTCTTATAAAAAATGTTGCACCCATGGCGAAACTCCTGCGGAGACTATCTGACATGTTCTCTTTATGTTAAACCTCAGGTAACAATAAAATCTATTCAACCTTACCCTTGAAAGCTCAGCTCCAAAATATATGCATAAACAAGTGTTCTTTTTCTAGGGAAGATCTCAGAAGGGTTATTGTATCTTACTTAATTAATAAATCCATACCGGTGGCTGGTATTTAGATCACTTAAACCAATATAAACGATACAAAAAGTATTATCTGAGGTTCTGTGGAAAGGATATTATTAAAGTAAAAACAAAGTAAGTTTTAATTCAGACATTAAATCAAGACATGAAATTATATGTTATTTAAATAATTGGGAATTGGGGTAGCAATATTGGGGGTCTTCATGAACATATATATAGTAAGCCAGCGTTTGACTTCTACTTTAGTCATGGTGTCTGTTTTACTTAATTTCTGAATCCATGAGCTTCTTCACGTAGTGATTATCCCATAACCAGAATGTTCAGAAGCCCTTTCTTCAGTCCCTAATTCTGGGTTCTGGGCTGTATTTTTGCCTCAGGTTATTGCTTCCTTACGTAATTTGGTCATACATAAGTTAACTTAAGGTTCAATCAATGGTGCTAATTGATGTGCCTTATATCAGGCTTCTGAGAAACTCTTAAAATTGATTAGTTCCCACTTTTAGTGATATCTAGTTATAAGGTTATATCACTTGTTTTGGGGTAATTTAATTGGTCATTTCTTGATAATTGGCTAATCTTGAATAATTTTGGACCTACAAAGGTACAAAAAAAGGGTTAATTCCTATAATCTTTGTTGATTACTTTGTTATCTTAATTCAATTCCTTTTCAGCATCAGGTTTTTTTGATGTGACGTCATAATGACCAAATGATAAAACTCTTGAGCTGCCTGTTCTATAGAAGGGGGCTGGTCAACTTCATCTATGACTAGTAAGTTGCCTCAATCTCACCTGTTTGGTTTTAATTCTGTTCATTAAGGCGGTTGAGAAATGATCTTCTGGTGCCCTCACAATCTCATCTTTAACAAAGGAAATTAAAATTTGATAATTTGTGAAGCATTTAGCCACCAGAATGATGGCGCCAAAACCTTTTAAAGTGGGGAGACTAGTAATTAATTCCACCAAAAGAAATATCCTTAGATATTGTTCTGTTTCATGAGGCGCAGAAGGGCATTATGGAACGTTCTGTATGTTTTGGACTGATAATACACCAAGCATTGTTCTATCCAGTCAGTGACGTCCTTAGTCTTCCCATATAGTCATAAGTCTATTTACTAGGTTGATGCATTTCTTGGCACCAGGATGGTCCATGGTTGATGGGTTGTAATGTATCCTTATGATCCAATGTCTTAGAGTTTTCCAGACCCAAAATCAGTTCTGAAACAGATTCCTATTTACAGTACCATTTGAAAGGGGCTTCCAAGACTTGCTATATAATATAAGATCCAGAGCTCAGGGTTGAAAATTTTGTATATTCAACATCATGTCTTGGAGGGTGCCTTCCATTTGGGCTGGGCTTATGGTTAATTTGGGAGAAATTTTGTTTAGTATTTCCACGGTTCAATAGCCCAAATTAAAGAAGTTTGAGGTGTTGAAAGAGATAATGAGTTGTGTATGGTTTAAAATTTTAGGTTTTAGGGAAAATTGTGTAAGTCAGGGTCTGTATCATTTTCTAGTCTCATGTTAAATTTTAGATGTGGGTGTCCATAATGATGTGAAATGATTCTCAGATAAACTTCTATATAGATAAAAACTTGACCACGGTTGTCAGAAAACTGGTCTTCAGGAGGTCTTTGTCATTTAATCTCATGGTACAAATAAATAATCACCAATTCATATAGAGATAAAAAGAGGCAACATCTGAAGCAGTCCTTACATGCTTTTAATGTTGATTGCTAAATATATCATATGTAATAAGGTCCAAAATATGAGGGGAAGCAGCCACCAAAATATCCAATTTTTGACGAAATTGATAAAACTTATGAGTTGAAATTGATATCACAGAGTTGGATGAAACGTTATTAGGTCTTTTTTCCAATTACTACATTGGCGGGAGAGCTCCAGATCTTGCCTAAAACTATTTGGTAGTATTAGACATTCTGTTTTTATTTAACTGAGGTAAACTGACCAGGGGACAGACATTACCAAAACTCAAAAACTTAGTAAAATAAATTCTCACCAAACAAAATGAACGAACCGCCCAAAATGAGCAGATGAACACAAAATACAAAGACAACCAACCTGGTGGGACAGCGGGAAATCTTACCACATCTTGGCAGAAGGGGAGGGGGATCAGGGGGCTCATCCTCAGCCTCTACTTCACCTCAAAGCAGGGCATGGGCTATTGCAGAGAGCAGGGGCGTTGGGGTGTCAGTGGGATGTGGAAATAAGAATTCAATATTTGGGGTGGCAGGAAGACAGCTGTTGAATATAATATTTCTAACGTAACTGGCCAAAGCTGCTTCAGCTTTTATGCATGTGTTGGGGAGCTTTATGAATGTGGCGATATTAGTGCAGGTAGTCTTGGATTTGGGATTCCGCGCTACCACTGCCACATTCTGGATGGCGTCATTGATGGCTTTGTGAGCTTCGATCAACATATTTTTTTGAAGCTTATTGGTGGACGAGGGAAATATGGGAAAAGGGATTCCTGCTGCAAGTGTTGCCACTGATTTGGCGGCAGCTTTGTGGAGAGGATGACAATCTGGATTAGTCATTGCTTCAACAGCCAGCTGGTGGTCACCGTGGAACATTTCAGCTGTTTTATTTGGGGACATATAAATGAGGGAGTGCTCAGCATCATGGTTGATAAACACAAAATGCTAAATTTGGATAGTCGATCATCAATAATATTCCCAGACTCATCAATTTCAGCCAAAAGATCTGAAAAATTTGGTTGAAATGAATTGGGGAATTGGCATATTACTGAGGTTTGGTTTGTTGGGGGATGCATGGGAGCGAACTGGGGTCCAATCCTGTGATGGATTGTATGGATCGTTTGTGGCACTGGGGCTAGGAGGAGGCTGATTGGTGGCTGTTGGCGCAGCTGCAGCAACAGGCTTTGGGGAGGGGGAGGTAGGATCATACCTTATACCAAAGCTTACACAGGGTTGGCGGCGGATTGGAAACTAGAAGATGAAAAATCAGAGCTGTCAGAAGCAGCTTAGGATGGGCACTTACATTTCAAATTGCCCAACTCAAAACAGAATGGACAGATAGTCCATCTGCCCTTGACGTGGGCCCTGAACGGATGGTCAGGGGTAGAGGAGATGACACATGAGGGGGATTTGACAAGGCAAACAATTAGATTCAAGGATGAGTGTGGCATATGCCCAAGGCCCAGAAAGGCGTGTGGCCCCATTTGTGACCACAAATTGCAAGATGGGGTTGGAGCCATAGGCTGCCAAACCTTCCATAAGCTCCTGGTTGAGCATCTCATGGGGAAGATGGGTGGGCAAACCAGCGAACTGAACCACCAAAGTGGTATCTACTGGGAGCCAGGTCCAAATTGTGGGGAGAGGGGTACCCTGGAAAACCAGGGTCACAGTTACAACAGTGGTGGTGTTAGCTTCACCTGTGAAGCTGAGATCAAAATACCCCTTATAGGGGCAGAAGTCAATAGAACCGGCGGGATACAACGCCACCTGAGACATTTCAATAATAGCCTAGTCATGGTTTGGGAAAAGTTTCCCATAATTGATTTAAGGCTGAAATGCATGTTGCTCCAGGGGGCACCAGGGGGCAACAAGGCACCGCTTGGGTACAAGTAAAATGGGCGTCAAGATCCTTGGGAGACACGATATGTCCCAGGGGTTTGGTATGACTGGGCGAGCCATTATGAGAGCATTTTCCTATTGGACAGGAAATGGTGGGGGGAGCTGTGCCGCTGCCCCACACTGGGGCAGCCAGTGGGGAATCTGAGGACATTGTAGAAAAACTATGGCAGGTGATCGAGATTTGCTTTTTTCCATGATATTTTGTTTAGAAAGTTATGCCAAGCGGAAAGAGCTACTTAAGCTGAGCGGAAAGAGCTACTAGGATTAGAAATTTTGGTGGGTTTCAATATGAAAAACTCACACAAGTAATTATATAAATATTATACAAAACCTTTGATTCTAATCTATCGGACTACACTTTAAAAGTAGATTTACAAAAGCTTTATAACTTGCAAATATTAAGGTAAGATGAAAGCAGGTAATTAGATCTTGATTTTAATTCTATCATTAAGGTCCTTGTTAAACATCTTAATACCATAGCACCAAATTCTCTCATATCTCTGGACTTGTATTCGTTTTTTTCTGATTATTTGCTAAGCATTAGGACTATTTTCTCAACTATAGTCTTAATTGGAGGGACCTTTCATCTGTAAAGGCCACAATTCATTTCTTATCAATCACCTGAGAGTTCATTAAAAATTTTAAAGGGGATTTAAAGCTTCTTCTTTATGAAGGTCCCCTGAAAGCCTTTTAAAACGCTCTCAACCAGGAAATATTGTACTAGCTGTGACAAATCCTCCATTGTTTGGCCGGAGATACCTCCTGGAAGAATTCAACAAGGGCATAGTTCTTTTAAGGGCTCTCAAGAAATATTGCATCAATAGATAATGGAAATGACAAAGGGCTTACAGCATAAAGAAACTTACAATGAGAACTCTTTATTAACACAAGAGCATGTGTTAAATCAGTGGAAAAGACCCAGCTATTCTTAGTCTTTTCTTGACCCTTTCAAAAATAATAATTATTATAGACATCGATGGGAAGGTTTTAAGCTATGATGGCGGTAATCTAATAATCAGGCTTACCATCCACCATGATAGGAGTTGGGGTATCTTTGTAGGACCAGAATAAGGATAAAAGTTTTTGTGTAATGTTAAAAATTTGATATTAGAATCAGTTCAAGTTGATAGGCGGCTGGTCTCACCTGTCATGTTCACATGACATAATAGTGGGGACCAACCCCAAAGATAAGGCTGGGCGCCAGGAGGCCCAGAGGGTGAAGCTACAGGCCCTCCATGACCTGAGGCACACCCTAGACCAACGCTGGGCTCGGGCAAAATATGCCCAGGTTGGGGCTAGTGGTGTGCCAAATGCCCAGCCTCTCACAATGGCCCAGTCATTAAAATGGATGGTAAACCAAATTAATGCAGATGGTTCAATTTGGTTTGTCAAGGAATGGGGTTTCAAAACCTGTTCCACCTATGAAACAACGCGTTCAGGTTGAATCCAACTTCAATCAATAACTCAAGTGAAGTCATTTTCGGCCTATTTAACTAATTCATATGGAAGCATTGCCCTGTTGGTGGGTCAGTGCTTGAGCCCACTGCCGCACATCCCATATTCCCCCATCCAAGCTTAAATACATTTTCCCTGACCAACATTCCTTGTTGGTTGACTTCCCAAATAAAAAGACCCCGTTTTTACCATTCTATTATGTTATTCCAAACGATCCTGTGTGTGGACCCCTTCACGGAGGTCTTGCACTCCATCAAACTTACCATGGTGGATACAATACAATTTTCACCTCGTGCACCATTGGTTCATCCAGGTCCCCTCCACCTAGGTTGTTTGCCACTCCGCTCAATGTGCACCACATCATTTTAGCTGGTTATTAATATCTCTTCTTTGCTTATATTATTATTGCTCCAGCACCCTCTGCGGGCAATAATTAATTTTATTATGATGTCTGGTTCCCTGGCGTTGGGCCTGTGCACCGAGTGCTGCCACACTGGGAACTGGAGAGTTATAGACACTCTCCTAACATCACCCTGAAAATCACCTTAAAGTGTCCAACACGCTTGAGCACTAGCCTCTTAATTTCATGATTCAGAATTTGCCTGAGTTAAATATTGCATTAATAATTTGTAGTAATAAGGTAAATTAGGACAATTCTGTAAAGTGCTATTACAATTGAAGGTAATTAGTCTCAATTCTTGATGAAGTAAAAAGAATACTACAAGTTGGGAACGATCCCTAAAGGGAAATGTGATTGCACCATTAAGGGAATTGTTCCCAAATGAAAAAGATGCGAGAAATCTCATTTCTATTAAATTAGATCAAGTTTAATTCAGAAATTAAACCCTAAAACTTACCAACCCGTGCACAACAGCTCTGACTGAAAGCCATACTCTGCAGTGTCTTGTAGCTTCCAGAGAAAATTTTGCAGCAAAGGATCCTGATTAAATAATATCCTTTTAATTAGTTTTAATTCCAAAACATTCCAATCAAAGTTTAAGATCTAGTGGTAAAGAGGTATATAAAGTTATAACGTTCCCCTTTATTCTCTAGTTTTTTATAAAACTCCCTTAGAAACCTAAAAGGTTTTTAATTTTCTTTGGAAGACTGGGTTATACTCAATCCTATTATAAACCAGACTGATGCGACATTTAAGGCCACTGAATCTGCTCTCCACCCAAAGATCAGGAACTGTCACTTCTCCTGCTCTGTGTAGGCTGTCTTTTAATAGCAACAACCTCTACCATTAAGAAAATTATGCTTGGTTACAACAATATCAGATGCTTAGTACTTCTGTTACTTGGGCGTGCGCGTAGCATGCTTACCAATAGTTTTGCCTTGAGCCTCATGGAGGAGAAACGTACACTGTCAGGGCAGCTTTAGGCTGAGGTCCTTTGCACTAACTATGACTAAGGGCTCAGGTTGGTATTCTAATTCATTCTGGTTGCAAGAGAAATATTACTTTTAGATCCTAATAACATTAACCCTATGCTCCTTTACTTTTTCCCCTCATCTATTAGACCCTACCATTTGCTGCCATTAGTTGCTTATTATGATGAAGGCTGAGGTTTAGTCAGAGGCTATATCCTTGGATAGTAAAAAAAGTGGATATATCCATGGATGAGTGCTTAAGATTGTTTTATAAACTCATCTAGCGGCAAGTGGGAGGGCCAATTGTCTTTTAAATAGTTTTTATAGATTCATATGAGATTATTCCAAACTTTAGTTTACTCTCTCTGTCTGACTGTTCAACTAAGTGTGGATTTCAGCTGAGTGGCATGAGAGAGTTTAGGTCAAGGACTATAATGCCTCCCACAATTAAGCCATGAATCGAGATCCTCTACTAGTTACAATCTCCTTTTAGATCCCATGCAGGCAGATGATGTAGTCTAGAAGCAACTGAGCGGTTTGGACAGAAACTATGGTATTGTGACAAGAAATTAACTGGTCCATCTTGGTGAAGCAGTTAATGACCACCATGGCGGCATTATAAACATGGAAAGGGGTAACAACACAATAAAAGGCACTGACATGGAGGCCCAAAAGTCTTTCTGTTTCTTGGAGGAGGACTAGAATGCATGTGATTTTCTAAAAAACTAGCCTTAAAGCGATTAGAGATAAATCAGGACTTGTCATACTTGACCAGATCAGAGATAATACTTACTGACTGTAGGCTCAACTTATGTGCTCTGTGTTTATTCTTTTCTAAATTACCAGCAAAAGAAAAGCCATGATGCTTCTTAAGTAATTCTTGCTTAAGGGGACCTGGGGTACACACCATTTTACTTGATGTAATATGACACCATCTAAAACATGATAACATTAGTCTGATGAAGTTCTATTATTAGCGCAGGTTAATTTAACCTAAAAGTTTTGATTGAGAGGGTTTGGAATAACCTCATTCTATAGTAGATATCTGATTCCTAAGGTGATGAGGTCAAGATAAGGATGGTAGAAATTTAGGAGTGTAAGCTCTCATTGGCTTGCTAAGGTCTGATAAGCAACTGGGGGTTATGTTTTTCCACAAGGGTTGGGCCTAGCGCAAGACCAAAATTTATGAAAGCGCATCTGAAATAAGGTTTCTGCTGACATTCAAAAAGTTTGTTAAATCTAAACGTCAGGTGAGCTTCTAGCCAACAGAAATGTCCTGAGATTAATTTTTAAGGAAAATAATACTAAAATAACTATATATGGGATATCTAAACACTGAAGCCAATAGGATTCATTAAATTGGTATCTCCGCGAATTTAAATTTTCAGCTAATTTTGTTTTATTTCATTACCATATATATAGTAATAGGTTGGAATAAGAAACATCTTATTGTAGAACTAAGCTACAGGTCGCTCTATTCCATCA
>JAKSZP010014684.1:0-130829 GCA_022478985.1 Massospora cicadina
TTTTGCGCTTTCTTCCCTTTTTGTCTTCCATTTCCCTCTTCCCTACATATCGGATGTGTCTGTTTTCTGGTTGGCCATCCTCATATAAATAAAAATTAGTGTTAGTTAACTCGCCCAGTGCTCTAATTTAAAGTAATTATTAGCTAAAATCAATTGCTTGCCATCTCACTTGTGCTAAGCCTCACTTCACTAATTTATTATGATTTACATATGCCCCAAGATTTTGTATAATTAAATCAGTTATTTTATTATTATTCCCTGACTGCAGCACCGCCTTAAAATGGGTTGTTCTACATGGGCTTATTATACTAAGCCTTTCCCACGTTGGCATAACACCGCCAATAATTAATTAATTAGTGTTAACCTTAGTCATTCCTAGTGTCTCAGTACTGGCCTCCTTTTTCTGTTTATCCAGAACAATTATGCAATTGTCCAATATTCTTGAGTGAAATTTGTTTGCCAGATACCTAGCGCCAATAGGAACCTGAAATTCTAATAGTCTTATAAAAAGAAGAGTATTGTTTTGATAGGGATCTTTTTTCTTAATATTATTTTCTGCTGAAAGCTAGTACATCTAAGAAAAAACAAGACCTAAAAGATGGTCTGCCATCATCATTATAAGATACTGCGTTATATGTTAAATTTAATCAGATAAAGAACCTTGTAACTTTTAATTTTGGATATACCTTTTTCCCACATTTTCTACATACAGAGCATCTGTTGAGTGCAAATTCACCTAATCCATTGAAATAAGACGCCAAAGCACCGGTTGCAACAAATGATTCACTCCTAGAAACTTTAAACATTACCATTTTTATCCAAAAATTATAATTTTACAAAATATTTTATCCAGAATAGAATCCATGAACCATGTGTTACCGTTTGATTTTTTCCCTTGTGTATAAAAATAGTAAACCACATATTAAGAAAGCTGTTGGTCAAGGAAATATTTTAAACTTAAATGGCATTCATACCCATTTTACCAAATATGATGGAGACTTTAAACGCTTTATGATTAGGATGCTAATTTACCAAATCATTGTTAATGTCTATTGCAAGACTGAGGAAGCCCGTTTGAGTTAGTTTTATTGGTAGTATATCAAAATGAGATCTGAATACAATGATGTTTTCACCAACGTAAACAGCCATACTTTTTAAGATGGTAACATATTTAAAATAGTTGCATCGCCTTCAACCTTTCAAGGAAATAAGAGAAATTTTGCTCTTGGTTACCAAGATGTTGTGGATATGGTCAGAAATTATAGCAAACTTGATTTATATGTAACATTCAATGCAATCCTAAATTGAGATAAATTGTGAGAACTTACTTTTTATTCAGCAGCCATGAAACCTACTTGATTCAGTAGCAAGAGTACCTTTGTTGAACCTGTAAATTGCTACATGAAGACTTAACCAAACACCATATATTTGTAAACTCTAGGCCCATGCTCTACACTGATGAGTTCCAAAAGTGATCTAACACATGGGCATCTTTTGCAATTCATGGTCTGGAAGATAAAGCATTGTAGAATAATTAGATTTACAGAACTGTCTGTGCAGAATTTTATGTAAAAGATGCTTACCCAAGACTACATTATAGCTTTAAAATACGTTACATTACCTGTATTGCCAAAGTGGTCTACTTGCTAAGGGGGTGCTGATGGAATGGGTTGATCTGCTTGTAATAAATTATTTAATTATAAACAGGGGTTTTTGTCTTAAAAATCAGAGAGTCTAGTTTTTTGGTATGTGGGAATTTTCTCGTGGTTTTAAGAAGACCTAACCATGTTAGCCTTTGTATATATAGTTATAGCTGCTCCTAGGAACACTGGAGCTCCTTTCAATCTTTTAAATACAATAAGGCTAGTTCAAACATTTGCCGCTAACATTTTATAATTAGCATTATTGTCACAAAATTTATAGCAGTAAAGGCAGATTATGTGGAAGAAGTTATTTTAATGTAAAAATATGAAAGATATATAGTTCTGAGGGATTTGGGGTGAATAAAGTAAGCCTTAATTTTGACAAATTACTATCGTCTCATAAGGTTTTTTGCATTTGCAATTTATTCCAGATCAGCGGAGTCCAATTTCCTGATTCTCTGGGATCCTCTGAGTTTCTATAAGGTTATAAGTGGGTCTATGACCTGCTTGTGAACGTGTGGCTGCTGTTTGAGCCTAACTGCGGCTCCTGTCATTCCCATAACCCTTGTGGCTCTTGGCTGCATGGGTATATTGGTCATCTCAATCAATAAAGTTTTGAAATTCATGGTTCTCTAAAATTTTATAATATTTACTTTTCCATGTCATAAAAACGGTGAAGCTCACTTTGGATAGGGTTGTGGTAATTTTTCCATCATTGGCAGGTGAACTTAAAGGTACAAAAGGGTGTTACTTGGGGTGATTTTTGTAAAATTTTGCGCGTACTTTTTATAAAATTATCTATACCAATGCATCCTCTAACATCATTTTGATTGTTTAAAAAATATAGTCGCAAACAAGAAGTATACATTAGCCTCTGTTTTCAGTATTTTAGACTAATCAAAGCCTTCAAAAGCTTTTTAAATTTTGCAAATTTATTTGATTGCAAGACAATTTAGTCTATCCCTTGGTTTGGGACCATCTAGTACTAAAAAAATACAATTTTATCAAGAATTGAACCTTATTATAGCCAGATAATTCATTTTAGCAAGATTAGTATTTTAAAATTGGGGTTTTCTAAAGTTAAATTTTATTGTGGATGTGGAATTGATCCCTATAGTTGAACCTTTCTTAACATTACTCTCCCTAAATAAAACTTAAGGATAAAATTCAAATGCTACATATGGACTTAATTATATGTTATATCTATGTTGTTTCCCCTGATAAAAGTTTTTTCACTTCTCATGACAAAAGTTACAGGTCCCGTCCATATGGATGTAACTTTTCACGTTGTCCTCCATTCATATGGTAGAACATCGCTTTCTGTACCACCTCAAATGGTCAACTTAGGCTTTTGACACTCTCTTTAGTAATCTCCTTAAATGAATTCATAAAGCTGCTGACATTCATCTGAATCTTAAATGACTCCTTTTCTAAATCTTCTTGCCATCTGCCAGATGGTAGATCCTTCTGAACCATGTCCATCACTGGGGTAACAGGTTTATTTACGCAGCTTCACTTCCATATAAATCTTTAAATGGTGACATGACACCAGTTCTGTGTGGCTCTTGGTGAGCGAATAGGGCTGATGGCAACAATATGTCCCATTTTGATCCATGGTTGACTGCTATCTTCTTTAAGTTTTACAAGAGCTTCATTTCTTCTTTCCCTGCTTCCACTAGTAGAGGGTATATATAGCGTGTTAAAATGCTGTTTGAATCCTGATAATTCCACCAGGTTCCACATAATATCTGAGATAAAATTCCGTTTTTTATTAATAATAGTATCTGAGGGCATTAATGGAAAGCAATAAGTTGGGTTTCAGCATTTATACTTGAAAAAGTCTAAAAATTTAAGAATTGGACCAACAAACAAAATATAATTCTTTTCTGGAATTGAGCCTTCAGAAATTGAATGTATTGTTTCCTAATATGCCTCTGCCATTAAAAAGGAAGTTTTTAATGGGGGTTCAAAAATTATAACTTGGTGCAACTCAGTCCCAGTATCCAGGATTGCAACCTGGAAGCCTTAGAACAATGGGAAACACCAATCCAGAAGCCTCCCCAAAAAGATAACCATGGTTTGGCCTCTTTATTGGATGAGGATTGAGATCATGTACAAGGAGGGCACAAAGCTCTATCCGTCACAGGTAACTGAGCCATCCTATAAATATGAGAATTTTTAACTAATAGATATTTTATTATCCCAATTAATTTTATACTTTTACTTACATCACTTTGCATAGTTGCAATAATAATAGTCATAGCCTAGGATAGTTTCCAAAAAACAGACCCTGTATAAAGGAAAGTGCCTTGCCATGGCCTCTCTACAGCTATTTTGCTCTTCAGTGCCATCCTGAAGTACTTCAAGAGTTATATTCTCTACAGCTCCGGGCACCCAACAAAATTTAATATTTATCTTCCTCCCTTCGAGAAAGCTGAAACTTGATGCTCACTACAGGGCCCCTGAGTTGTACCTAGTGAAAAATAATAATCATGAACCATTGAAGATAACTTAAGTAATGTTCTCCCTCCCTCAAATGGGGAGAAGAGCATTGCTAATAGATTAGTACTTTCAAAAATTGAGGTACAAACTTTACAACCAGAGAGCCTAGATATTGGTCTAGCTTTAAATTAAACTGCCCATGCCAGATTGTAGTTAGTTCTATTTCCAAGCTGACAATATAGCCAACTCCAATCAACAACTCTTAGATGAAATCTATTCCACTGAGAGTTAATCAAATCAATTACAGGCTAAACTGTCCTATCTTATATGTGGTTACTCTAAATGTACAGCTACCTTGGCAAGCAATGAACTGGTCAAGTGTTGTATAACCCTATCTATGACAGTTTGTAAATCCTGCCCTCCATCATCTCCTTCAGGTAGTAAGGTTTCACCACCAACAGGTGTTAAGCAACTAGTTTGATGTAGTTCCACAATTATAATATGGTCAACTTTTATGTGCCACTTCCTCTTATGTTTGATATAACTTTTATGCAATTCATTAATAAACGTCGCTTTTATTGAGTTGCTTAGGAGAAAAACTTGCTGGACTCTTTAATGTCTAGTACATGGAGACCCACCTTACTCAATGACCACAAAGTATGGTATCTAAAATACAGGGATATATTTAAGCACTATAAAGAAGCTTCCTCCCATACCCAAGCTTTGGAATTGGCAATAGTGCAAATTTTAATCTATTAAAAGCATTGTTTGACCAACTGCAGAGCACGATGCCCCCTGTCACTAAAGGACCTGAAAGCCCTGAAGGGCCACAAGGGCCACATAATCCCACCATAAATGATGGTCCTAAGGGGTCCAGGGCCATGAAGGTCCAAGAGGACTCAGAAGTCCTGAAGGGGCTGAAGGACGACTAGGTTCCAGAGGGCCGCTTGACCCCCTGGGTAAAATGACCTCTAACTTAGGACCTGTTCTAGGTGAGGTTCTCAAAAAGATGCAGCCTTCCAAAAATAGAGAAAAATGCACAAGGATGTGGAGTATTCCTTGACGGAAGCTCAATCAATCCTGACGTTAACTTTGGAGCCTCAGACTAAAAAATGGAAATTGTAAGCGTTTATGACGTTTATCAGCCTTGTTACAGTAATATGGAGCAGAAGTACTCAAACCTAAATACTTATATCAGCCATTTTGAGTCCAAGGCTATAGCATAAAAGCCCAAGTGAGCCAGAAATCTGCCATAAGCGCTCTCAAAGGATTCTGGAACGATCTATAGGATAAATTGGAAAAGATACTAAGACAAAAGGACCAGCAAGTCCCCTGAGGATATTCCAAGTCAGTGTCTACTGAACCATGTCACATAATCAGGATTAGCATCAATACCCTCTCTGCACCATCAGGCTCCCCTTAAAAACTCAGTTTAAGAAAAAATTTGTTTTTGATCAAGAAATCATTGCATCATTCTTAAATTCTTATGAGAGCGCTATGGAAAAAGCCTTTGATTGCCAAAAATTGAAGCATATTCACTCACGCCTTTGTGAGGAAGCCGAGAGATTTTGACCCACCACATATGTAAAGATCAGACATGGTCTTAGGTTAAAGTTATCTCTAGTACAAAAGTTTGGCGGCGACCACACCCTCTTAAATTTAAAGAAAGCCTTTATGGCCATCTGTTTCAATAAAGGGGAAACCACTATAATTTCTTGCATCACTTCATGCTAGCGTCAGCCATTTGTTAGTACTAAATGAGTTTCTTTATATGACAGCATCACTGCCATCCGCTCTGCGCTTGAGTCTTGACCTGAAGTTCAGCTCCACATAATATGCCTCAAATAAACCTATATGTGTATCCAAGATATCAAAAATTCTTTAAACAAGATTATAGCGGCCATCTTGAACAAGTATCCAGCCTCGGTTTGGGCACTCTTAGATCTAAATTTCACTCCCTAGATACCAAGGAGAAAAATGGGACTATCTATTTCTACTGCAAGGGTCGTCAACACTCCAAAGAAAAATTTTACAAAAAACGTCCAGAAAAGGTGAAAAGAGACTTGTCAGAAAAATGAAAGTCATCATAAAAATAGGTTATATGTGCTGGCGCCCCCTACTATTACTCTACTAAAATTTGATATTCCCCACGAGTTTTGTCAGCTTATAAGTCCTCATGACTGTAAGCCAAAGTTTAGGATGAGTCTCAAAGCTGTAAAACTTTTGGAGAGGTCAATGAAGACTAAAAGTTGGGTTAAATAGATTTCATTGTTATGTTAAAAGGATTTGATATATATATGACAAGTAGGGACATGATACTGAGCGTACTTACATGGCTTTGTATGATCAGGACCTTCCTTTTCCTTCCAGCTTGACTGCCTAGTTGACGCCTTAATTGATCATTGGTAATGTTGTCCTTGTCATCACATTGTTAGTAGTTCTACATTTTTAAGATTCAAAAAGAATAGGTGAAATTCTGGAAGGCATCTCTTTTATTCCCATGCGCGTGATACTCCTGATCAAACCCCTTTTGGTGCCTTCAGGGATAGGTTTTACTTAAAAGGGCTTAAATAAACTTAATGGTATTGATTCAAGAGTAGGGATTTTCTCGCTTATTATTTAAATCCTGACAACTCCCCCTCAAGCTCCTGTCAGAGGGGGATATAGGACCATAGGAATTTTCCATGGACTTAGTTAATGACAGTACATTGGGTAGTGTCAGCAATGAAGTATTTGTAATTTGCTTATGGATGGCATGGTAGGGTCTGGAACAAAGAATGTTGAGCTTGTTCTTTTGACCTCCATGTTGATGATAATAGAAAATATCTAGTCTAAATAAAAACGTTGGTAAAGAGGGTCGCTAACATTGTAGTGGGATTTCTCCTTTGCTTCAGTGGTAATAATTTCCTGATTGGTGAGAGCTTGAAGCTAGATAACTTCATCAGATAAGGCCCTCATCATTATTTGAAGTTTTTAGGTACCACTTATTTTGAGTAGGGTTTATATTACTTGACTGCCAAGGGGAACACACATATAGAGCTTTAAAAGGGGTCATCTTTATTATTTAATGATAACTTATTTAGTAATCTAGCAAAGCGCTGGACAGATAGTGGTTCCAACACGCAGGGTTAAAGGCAGCCATTTTCTGCAAGATAGAGACAAATGTCCCATTACCGCGCTCCACCGCCCCATTGTTGAGGGATTATACTGGGTCTAGAAACTTTGGTTAGTCCCAAAAAGTGTAATTGGTTTTGACTTCCTGTGAGGTGAGGTTCAGTACATTTTCTAAAAGTAGAGTTTCCATAAATCTAGACTGAGTGAAAACAGATTGAATTATTGTATGTCATGGCACTCACAGTGGCATCTGGAAAAGAAATTTTCAATTCTTTTAGCAAATGGTCCACAGCTAATAAAATACTTGTGCCCATTTAAACCTGTGGGCAAAGAGCCACCAAATAAATGCTGACAAAATTAAATGGACTTGACAAACCCACAACTGAATGTTATTATTAAGGGCTAGCCCAATTTTGGTCACAAAAAGTCAATCAGGCCTCTAAAACACCATGGATGATCTCAACTATCTAATCCTAATAGAATCGTTTTTTAACCATTTTTAAGTTTTTCACGCTCTGTGTCCCTCGTTCAAGTGTCCTTTAAGGATGACATTGGTTTGGTCTGAAGGATAGATATAAGGGAGCCATTTCTTGTAAATTCTCATATATAGTATTACTTCTTTAGTCTGAGTGTCCTTGGTCATTTTCCATAGCTAGGTTTGTATCTCAGGAGTTTCCAACTCACATCTAAGACCAGCCAACTAGATCATACAGTTGATCTTCTTCAGGGGTTAAGGCAGACAGCACTGGCATCCTTGAAAGACCATTGGAATTTTTATGGATCGCTCCATGCAATGTAAACTGGTAAAATTATAGTTCTATAGTCTTAATGCCCACTTCACTAACTGGACATCTGGTCCTTCTTTTTCTATAACCATCAGAGTGAAACATGGCTGGTAATCTTGAAGAGGTAGGTGCCATATACGTAAGTCCATAAATGCTTGATCACTAATAAAACAGCTGAGAACTCACGCTTAGTAACAATTTGATTTCGTTTGACCTTGCTCAAGGTCTTGCTAACATAGGCTACTGGATGTCAACTAGATATTTCATTTTGTTGATCAAGTATAGCCCTGACTGCAATGTCACCGAAAATAATTTGATAGCAAGAATTTCCATTCAAAAAGTTGATAAACAAAAATATGGTTCTTATAAAGGGGTAGTCTTTAGAGTATTATAACATGTTCTTGTTAAGGCCTCCACATTAAAGGCACGTCTTCTGTAGGAAGTAGACAAGGAATTTAGATAGGTTAGTGAACTAAGTGTCATGTTCACATGACTTTATTAAGGAATCAACTTCATAGACAAGGCTGGACGTCAGGAATCCAAAAAGGTCAAACTTCAAGACCTTCTTGACCTCAAGCACACAGTGGACCAACGCTGGGTGAAGGCCAAATATGCTCAGGTTGGTCCAGGGGAAGTGCAAAATGCTCAGCCCTGGGTTACGGCGGTGGCGTTAAAATGGATGTCTTACCTTCTTTATCCCAATGGTTTGGTTCAGTTGATTGGTGAATGGGCTTTGAAACCCGATTTGATTTTAAAAATTTCCAGCTCAGGTCAGCCTTTTCATCAATTGATAACCCACGTTTGGTCAATCACTAGTTTCAGTACCCTGCCCAATGGAAGCGTGCACTTGTTGGTGCACCTGGGTTCAGAACCACTTCCATAGGTCGGTGATCCCATAAATTAGCTTAAATATGTTTGCTTGAGACCAACCTTTCTCGTTGGTCATCTTCTCTTTAATAAATCCCTCGTTTGTTTACAGTTTTTTATTTATGATTACTATCGTGAACCTGTGTGTGGACATCCTCAAGGTGGTCTTTAACAACATTGAACGTCCTATCTTCCCTAAAATATCTCCAAGACCAAGTGCACATTTGGCCCTCTTAGTTCCCTCAAAACTGAGGCACCCAAACCCTCCAGCACTGATCTCAGATTGGATATGGGCTCACCTGTGGGGCCCACCCAAGTGTCTCTGTTTATCAACTCCCAACTATTCTACACCACGCTATACTCCATTGTACAGGGTTCCTTTAGCTCTGGCGCCCTTTGCAGTGCCTTTTTACTATATCCATGACGACGAGTTTCCTGGCTTTGTGGTTGTTCACCATGCACCACTTCGCTAGAAACTGATGAGCTATAGACACTCTCTTGACATTAGATGACTAACTACTTTTTTACATGCACAAAGTTTTCCGTGTGAGACTTTCACAAAGTGTGATTGGAAGTGCCAGCTGTTGGTCACAGCCGTGGTGGGGCTCACCTCCATTTTCTCATTTTGCCGATGGTTGGAGTATCTCAGAGTTATACTTGCTACCTCCAACTGAGAAGTATCCACCCTTATTGCTCATATATGGTGTATATGGACGCTTCACAATCTGAGAGTCGTGATTCCCTGATTTTCCACTGAAATTAATAAAATCAATATAATTAAAATGATTTTTCTCAGCACCACATTAAGATGGTGCAGGTGGGATCATTGATTAAGGGCTGGTGGTGATGGCCTTGGATAATGGTGCAAAACCTGTCGCTGAAATGGGTATGGTGTCATTTTTAGTCCAAAATGCTTTTTATAACGCTGATTCCTTAAATAAAACTGAGCCCTATATCTTCTCTTATAGCTCAGATATTTAACCCATTTCAGTATACCAAATCACCCCAGAGAACCCACGCTTGACCACAACCATGATCCTCATAAACAGGAGTTGGAGAAGGAGTTACTTATTCAATATAAAAATTTTTATGCATTTGTTGAAGATATGGTGGGGTATGTGACCTCAGTAGTAAGAGTGTCCAGCTATCCCTCTCCATTCTATGAAGCAGAATTTGTACCCTGGAGTCATGCTTATGCCTGAAAATCTTTATGGTAAAGTGTTGGCGTTTTATGCTATAAACAAAGACCATTTTAGATACTTTTTATTGACTGATACTCTTTCTTCCCTCTAGGGAAAATCAGCATGACTATTCTGGTGGATACATGAGCCTCTGAGAATTTTATTGATTAAGACCTAGATGACTACCTTGAGCTGAGTTACTTGCCAGGCGGTATGATTAGAGGAGGGGCTTTCCAAAAGTATTCCCACGCTGAAAATTATGGTGTTAGTGGGTTATCAAGTTGACAAATATCATTTGGCTGACCACTTCCAAGCTATCAAAAACCTCTTGTACCCCATTATTTTGGGAGTAGAGTGGTGGCAAAAGCTTGACGTCAGAACCAACTTGAAGACAATACCTTGTCCTTAACTTTGAAGATAAGTCATGAATTAGTTGTCCCTCTGGCTGAAGCAAAATCTCTCAGGGAGAACTGCACCACTGGCCCAATATCCACACACTCAGTCTTGCTCTATTGCTGAAGCCCACTTTTGAGGTTCCTTTACCTTCCTGTTTGGAGGGGTTGGAATCTTCGTTTGATGCGACTTCATCCAATGTACTACCAGCTCATTCAGAGTTTGTTTGCGAGTTCAAGCTCACCTTGGGATCTGGTGCATATATCTTCCCCAATTTACCCTTTTACTATACGGGAGAAAGCGTCCCTATATGTGTGGGTTAAGGAGCAGTTATCCAAAGGCGCGATGTTTCAGCGAATCTCCCTTGTATGTTCCCCACTTCTATTTGTGGAGAAAGCCAATGGTACCTTACGCCCATGCGTAGATTATGGAAATATTAACAACATTACAGTACTAAACTTGCATCCCATCCCTCTGGACTCACAGATTGCACGCTATGTGGAGAAGTCAGTAGTCTTCTCCAAACTGGATTGTTTAAACGCGTTCAATCAAATCCAGATTAAGAAGGACAGGAGTGGCTAATTGCATTCTGTACCAGAAAGTAATTTTCCAATTTTGAGTAATGCCCTTTGGGCTTAAAAATGCCCAGGCTATCATTCAACGCCGTATAGATGCAGCTTTGGGGACCTGCTGGGTGTGTGCGTTATGGCTTACATAAATGATATTCTGGTGTTTTCCCCTTACAATGAGTCCCATGCAGTACACCTTTGGCAGGTGGTGGAGCGTTTAAGGGTAGCTGACCTTACATTAAAAACAAGCAAACGTAAATTCTTTAAGTCCCAGGTCACCTTCCTGGGAAACTTAATGTTTGATCAAGGGCACATTATAACTTCAGACAAGGAGAAAGCAATTTGTGAGTGGCTCACTCCAACTTTGGTTAAGAAATTGAGGAGTTTTTTGGGGAAATGTACGTTCAATAAGAAATTCAAACCAAATCTTTCTGAAAGTGGCGGCACCCTTGTATAAGGCGAGTGGGGCAAAAGTGCTCCAGTGGTCCTCAACTTTGTGGGATGCCTTCCAAGCGGTAAAGTGCAACCTGCCATCCACGTCCATCCTTCGCCATGTTGATCCCAATAAATAGTTCATTGTGGCTTCTAATGCCTCCAACTTCTCCATAGCGGTGGCCCTATTACAAGTAGGCAAAGATGGGATAGAGAATCCGGTGGAATATTTTTCCAGGAAGATGTCTTTGCCTGAGTTAAACTACGCTGTATATGATAAAGAGTTATTTACAGTGGTTGAGGAGCTGACTTATTTGCGTCATAATTTGCGCAGCTCATCCCAACCCTTCTGCAATGTACAGAATACCGTGCCTTGCTGTACTACCGCGCATCTCATGTCTTGACCTCACAGCAAACCCGCTGGCATGAGACCATAGCCCAATTTGTGTTTTCTTATAAGTTTACAAAGGGCAAGGAGAATGGTTTGGCGGATGCATTAAGCCAAAATACTGAACTAGCTCTCAATCCTAAGGAGTTAGAGGTGCATAACACCCACTTGGTGATTCCACAGGGTAAGATTGTGTCACAACTTCCTTTTCCCTTAGCCTACGGGCCAGCGCTTGCTCCTCTGGAAAATGTGGAGGAATATGGTATTTTTAGAAAGGTAGTCCTTTCACAGCCTTTGTTTCCAAGTATACTATGGTCCTTGCCAAGAGTGAGTTAAATCAGGAGGACATTACCAGAGATTACCACGTGAATAATGAGATGGTGTGGTTTCAGGGGAGCTTATGGGTTCCCACCATACCACTTCGCTTGAAAATCATACAGGACCATCATGATGGAATCACCATTGGTCATCCTGGGAAGGCGAAGTCTATGGACTAGTTCACTGCACTTACAATTGGAAGGGGTTAGCCGCGCAGGTGTGCAGGTATTATAAAGAGTGCCTGGTCAGCAACCATATGGAATCAAACCACCAGCTACTAGCGAGTTGTTGGTACCAGTTCAAGAGACCAAAGGGCCTTATCCTTCTTTATCAGTGGATTTTATTGTGAAATTGACTGTGTCTGATGGCTACGATTCCATCATGATAATGGTGGACCTTTTTACAAAGTACGCCCACTTATTCACTGCAGAACTACAGTTACCGCGGCTAAGATGGATAGGCTCTTTGTCACGCATATGTTTGCTCTTCATGGGGTCCCCCAAGAAATAATTAGCTATTTTGGACCCCAGTTTACCTCCGTCTTTTGGGAAAAGTTGTGTAAAACTCTTCTGATTTTCCCCTGTTGTTCAACTTCCTATCTCCTAAATCAGATGGGCAGACTGAACGAGTAAACCAGTGCTTAGAACAGTTCTTGAAGCGTTACACCGCTGAAGATCATTCAAATTGGGTTTCCCATCTTCCCATGGCCCAATTTAGTTTATAACAATGCCCAACATGCATAAATCGGTTTTCCCCATTTTTCGCCATCTATGGCTTCAATCCCACCTTCAACATGGAGCCCAGTTGTGGATCCAAGATGGAAGCGTGGTGGACTTTGCCAAAATGATTAAGAAAGTACACCAGGGAGTGAGCACGAATTTAGATGCGGCTATGCAGGCTTACAAGGAGAACGCTGATGGTAAGAGATGAGTCAAACCAGCGTACAGGGAAGGAGATTTAGTGATGCTGGATGCTAAAAACATCCCAAAAAAGCAACCATGCAAAAAACTGGGACCAAAGAGGTCTGGGCCTTACCGCGTTGTCAGAAAGATGGGCCATGCCTCATACCTGTTGGATCTCCCCCCTCATTTTGAATCTTTTCAGTGTTCCATGAAAGCAAGCTTACGTTGTTTGAGGGCCCCCCATCAGAGACTCCTGAGGCTTATCTCATGGATGGGGCACCGGAGTGGTAAGTAAAGGAGATTTAAGCCACCCGTCAGGTAATAAGAAAAATAAAGTATCTTGTATCCTGGAAGGGATTTGATGCAGCGGAGAACAGTTAAGTCCCGTGTGTGACTGCACCCATGCTTTAGATTTAATCAAAACATTCCACCAGCGTTTCCTGGATGCCGCAGGATCAAAGTCCGCGTAGGCTATTGCTGCCATGAAGTTGGCCCCTACACACAAAAATTTTTCTTTGGCAAATGTCCCTGGAAGGGGGGTGGGGCCCAAATTGGAGGAGAGGGTAATGTTATGTTTGCAAGACTTTATTAAGGAAACCAACTGCCTAGACAAGGCTGGACGTCAGGAGTCCAAAAAGGTCAAGCTTCAGGACCATTCTGACTCCAAGCTCACCGTGGACCAACTCTGGGTGCAAACCAAATATACCCATGTTGTTCCAGGGGTAAGTGCAAAATGCTCAGCCCTGGGTTATGGCGGTGGCGTTAAAATGAACATCTTACCTTCTAAATCCTAATGGTTTGGTCCAGTTGATTGGTAACGGGGTTTTAAACCCATTTAATTTCGAAATTTCCAGCTCCTATTGGCCTATTCTTCAATTGATAACTCAGATTTGATCAATCACTAGTTTCAGTACCCTGCCCAATGGAAGCATGCAGTTATTGGTGCATCTGGGTTTAGCACCACTTCCATTAGTCAATGATTCCCCAAATAAGCTTAATAAATGTTTTCTCCAGACCAACCTTTCTCGTTGGTCATCTTCCCTTTAGTAAATCCCCCGTTTGTTTACAGTTTTTTATTTATGGCTACTATTGTGAACCTGTGTGTGGACCTCCTCAAGGTGGTCTTTAACAGCATTGACCGTCCTATCTTCCCTAAAATATCTCCAAGACCAAGTGCACATTTGGCCCTCTTAGTTCCCTCCAAACTGAGGCACCCAAACCCTCCAGCACTGATCTCAGATTGGATATGGGCTCACCTGTGGGGCCCACCCAAGTGTTCCTGTTTATCAGCTCCCAACTATTCTACACCACGCTATACTCCATTGTACAGGGTTCCTTTGGCTCTGGCGCCCTTCGCAGTGCCATTTTACTATATCCATGACGACGAGTTTCCTGGCTTTGTGGTTGTTCACCATGCACCACTTCGCTAGAAACTGATGAGTTATAGGCACTCTCTTGACACCAAGGGATAAACTGACATTAATTTATCACCTTATTTAAAGATATATGAATTTCCCTGAGGCTCTGGAAGCATGGCATCTTCTTAATGGCAGCAACTTTATCCAGAATGGGCTAAAATTCATGTTTTAGACCTTATGTCAAAGGATTTTTACTTCAGAATAAAAAATAGGACTTCATAGGCATGAGCTAAATGGAGCCCTTCTATGACAATTTAAAGCTTTCTCAGAGAGATGTTACATATGGCTGATAAAGGTACAAGAGAATATAGTATATTTTATTATGGTATACAAAAACAAAGTATAACTTCAAATCTCCCAGGATCCCGTCCATGGAGCGCTGGAAGGTGGCAGGCGCGTTGCAAAGGCCCTGGGATATACTGGTTGGTTCAAATAGCCCTTTGTTAGCTATGAGTGCACATTTGAAGGTAATCTTCAGGTGCTAGCTCTACTTGCCAATATCTACTAGTAAGATCCATAGAAGAAAAATATTATGGCCCAGCAAGCAAGTGAAAAGAGTCATTAATTCGGGGCAAAGTGTAATTTTGCTTTTTGGTGTTGGAGTTAAGCCTTTTATAGTCCAACACTACATGATGACTACCATCCTTTTTCTGGACTAACAAGAGTGTTAGGCTACATGGAGGCGCCAGTAACCCAGCTTCAACTAGCTTTTTAAGCTAAACAGCCACCTGAGCTTCTTCAACTTTACTATTTTGTTAGGGACAAGACTGTATGGGTTAAGGTCCTCATATCAACATGATATAAAACGACATTTACTTTATCTGAAATCATATGTGGAGGTTGAGAAGAGGTCGGAGTATCCTTCTAGTAATTATTCAACTCAATTCCATTTTCTCTGGTAGATTCTCGCCTGATACTGCGCATCAATTAGAGCTACTGATGGGGCGATTGTAGCCCAAAGTCTCCTAGACTTCCAAAAGGACAAATGTTTTTGGCCCTACAGGAAGTAAGCAAACGTAAGTGGTTGAAGTATTAGGCCCCAACGTCCTAGGTTTGTTAGTGAGTTTTCCAGCAGCACCAATATGGTTCCTGCATAAGCAGGATCTAAAATCACGCTTAGGTCAGGATCTTCTTGATGGATGGGTTATCCATGGCTTCTATTTATAGAAATTATTACAAGAGAAAATTGTTATGTACCCTAATATTGACGATGACCTAAGACTTTGGGGGTATAGTCTTCAGCTTGGGGAATAAAAAGATAGGCATGACTCTTGCCATTTAATGCAGTATGTGGTATCCTACCCAAGAGCTTCTCACGTGATATTTAAGCCAGTCAATCTGACTTTTGCTTTCCAAAAGTTATTCCTGAGATTTAAAATCCGTCTTGGCATTGTGGGAGGACTTAGAACTAATGGAGCCATATGTCCTATTGTTGATAAAAAATCTTTTGTGATTATGTATGATGGCAAAAGTCACAATAACACTAAAATTTGAGAATACGGTCAAAACTGGGGTTATTTAATGCAACGTCCAAGGTATTATTTAACTGCTTGCCAAAGCGAATGGGCAGCAAGAAGTAGGCCCCAATTGACTTAGTTCAAGGTGATCCAGTTGTGCCATATTCCATGTAGTGAGGTAGGTCAGGAGCTACCTTGATGCATTTCATTAATAGATGAAATGACATTAATAGGGGAACCACTGTTGATAATGGCGTGGAAAAGTTTTTGGGAGCTCAAACAGAGATTTCAATGACTAAAATCCCAAATTTATAGGGGGTGGATTGAGAAACATAGGAGATTCATCAAAAGAAGATTAAGCAGTATTGAGTTGTATATTATCACAGGTACTTATTCATCTTCCCCCAGCAGAGCATTAGAATCATTGGATGTTGTTAAATGTTCTTGAGGTAATACAGTGATGTCAGCATAAAGCGTCTCGTCCTTCATGCTGATTGCCCTTTTTTGCGCCTCCTAGGCAAGTCTCTTTTAGCAGTTTTTAATGCTAAGAAAGAATCTGTTACATCAGGTGCATTGAGGTTTGGGGTTCTTCTGGTTATCCACAATGTGAACTAAAGGACGGCTGGATGAGGCAGACGCAAAGGGTTTTAAACTCAAGGTAGCCGCATGAATCTCATTTTGAGCTTCCTTAATTTTCCAGATACAGGTGAAATTGCTCTTCCAGCCAATCATGTGATGTTGGACCTCAGGATAAGAAACCAATGTGAATATTACTGCGGTTATGGAATCATACAACATAATATAGTTAGTAGTAACCAAGAATTGCGCCTTGGCATATATTCGTCTGGCTGAATTAAAGGATTTTCTCCTTTATTCAAAAAAGGCCATGAATGCCTGCTTTTGATTGGCCAAGGTTTGATTGCTTCTGAACTCCTGAATTAGGGAAGTACAAACTTGTTCTAAGTGTGGCATTCCCTAAAATGGGAGTCATAGTTTTGCAAACCGTGCTATTCAGACATTAGAGGATGTGCTTCACCTTCTGATGGTTTGCGGCCTCCTCCATTGAGCTCCCATAAGTGTACATAAAGGAGGCGATACTTTCTTGTCCTTATTATATCTTTCCTTGAAACTAGATTAAAATTTAGTTACAATAGTATTGGAAAGATTATTGACAGCAGGGACTGGAGTAGGCTCAGAAATTTCAGTTTCAACATAGTTGTGAGGGGTCTGTTGGTTAAATTGTTGTCTCAATCATTCTAGGTCCCTTTAACCTTGTCCCAATGGCGGTTTAGAGAGGTAATAGAGGCCTTAAATACAACTTGATCCTTAAGAGCTTAAATTTTACTAAGTTGGAGAAGCAGATGGCTTTCACAGTCGCCTAAGTGAGTTTTGAAAATTTGTCATATTATAAGCTGCGAGATGTGGATATCAATGAACTTGGAAAATGCGCTGAAGTTATCCATATTGTCCAACAAGGCACAAATCAAACTCTGAGATCAAGGGGACCCCTTCTATGCATAGCTTGCATAATTGAGACACATTTCTTATATGATTTCATAAGGCTATAAGCGCCATAATGATGTCTCATTTTCATGAGTCGTTAGGATTGTCAGGAGTGAGTACTAAGTAATTGGATGGTCCTTAGGTCCTCGAGGGAACTTTGGTCCCTTTATGGTCCTCTTGGTCCCTCAGGCCCTTAAGTTCTTAAAGCGCTATCTTGGGAGGCTACCTCCTAGTAACGTTGCTGAAGCATCATAATAAATTCCTTAATCTTATTGAGATGCTGGCTCCAGGTAGACTCAAGGTGTTGTACAAGTTGACAAAGCTGAACCTTAAAGTAACCTAAGGTTCCATTATCTAGTATAGCAAGTTGGTTGCAAGCCTCATTAATCAGCCAATGATTATCTACAATGGCTTCCAAATTGTTGTGAACAAAGGAGAAACCAGCATAGTAGAAATTGGCTTATTTTGAGTTTGGGGTTTGTGTGAGCCCTAATAGTCAAGCTACTTCAGATGATCTGGACCAACTATTTGTAAAATGTGTTGTATAGCTGGATGGACAAAGGTTTGGGGGTATCATTCAGTTCCAAGTGCGTTCTTCTGAGAACAATAGTGCCAAGGTATATAATCTTGAATTTTGGAAGGCATGGAGGAGGATTAGAACAACTAGTGAGGCCTCCTATGGAGTGGATGCTGTTCAGCAGTAGGTCAATATATTGTTGATGCTCTCATATTGGAAATGATACTAATCTCAATTTTATGGAAGGCAATATAAATTAGAAGTCAGCCTGAAATTCTATGTTTTCAGGCTATAGAGTTGTTACTTTATACTGATATGTATTGAGTTAAATTGAGTTACACTTCTTGACTAGTCAGAGGATTGTCCTTTTTGATTGCTATTATTCTCTATATATTGTGATGGATGTTTTCACTGGACAGCTTGGAGGGCCCCTGTAGTGAGCACCACTCATGTCGGCTTATCATCTTTCCTAACTGTAAGCTGAGTTTCAAAATAGGTCTTAAATCTGTAAAACTAGTGTAGAGGTCATAGAAGATGAAAAGATGAGGTAATTATTACTTTAAAAAATTAAAAGAATTTGATATTTATAAGGCAAATGGGGACATGATGCTGAGAGGACCTCAATGGCTCTGTACAATCAAGATCTTACACCTCCTTCATGATTGACTGCCTAGTTGACGCCTTCATTGTTCTTATCAACGTTGTTCTAATGACCAAATTGTTATGAGTTGTGCTTTTTAGGATAAGGTAAGCGAAGGTGCAATTCTAGAAGGCATTTCCATCAATTCTATGCGTGTGATGCTTCCTGATCGAATTTAGCATTGGTGACTTCAGGGACAGTTTCAATCAAAAGGGCTAAAGAGAAATTTTATCTGGGATTATTTTGTAGTAAGGATTTTGACTCGCTTAATATCTTAAATCCTGATAAAGTTGTCACTGAGAACCCTGAGACAATGACTAGAACAATTCTGATAATAGTCCCTTTGATACCGCTTATTTTTCTCATAAGTCGCCCATGTTTCTCACCTTACCTCCCCAAGTCATTAGTCTGGTTACTTGAGTTGTGGTCAAGGACCATAATATCTTTATACTCGCCATTGTGGCAATGGGTTTCCAATGTAAGTCATCTCTTCCAAACTAATGATAAATCAAAATTGCGCCTAATCTGCATTACTACTTAAGATATGGCATCTTTTGATCTCAATGCACCAGATCCATTGGGCCTACTCTGCACTACCCTTAAGTTTGAGAAGATTTTTATTAAGTACCTCAGCTATAGCCCTGGATAGCCCCAGGTATAAGCTACTTTCAGGTACCTAATCCCTTTAAGAGTCAAATTATTATTCATTATGTGAAAGGTTTTAATTCTAATTGATACACACATTCCCTTAGTGTTTAAACAGCCAATGATACTAAAGAGAATATAAAGGCTCAAGCCTGTTTTTTAAATGGAGAATCAGTTTGGTTGTCTACCATATCTGAGGTTCGCATGTAAAACTACAGCCTTGTAAAGTTGATGGAGCCAAAAGGATGCCTTTATTTTCAACCAAGTCTAAAGTAATTCCCTCATGGTCACAGGTCATATTAGATACCCAGGTCCACATAGCTATTATTTTAGGAAGCATTTTAGAGATCCAAGGGGCCAAAAATTTATCCATAAAGAGGTTATAATTTGCTTGGTTATTCTTAACACTACATACACCAGCTCAATATCTAAATTGTTGCTAACTTAACTCTGAAAGCTTGCGCCGTTGGACTAATACTCCAATAGCTTACTTATGCTTAGTACCCATTGATGAGATCAGCTGTGTCCATGGGTTTAAAATCCTCCATGACTTTTTTAGATTAGAATTCTACTGTGGCTCTAGTCATAACTTTGTTAGGAGAGAACCTCACCACAGAATAAAGAAAAGGTAAAAGAGCTCTCAGAGGAGTACTATGAGCTATTATCCACGTCCACATATGACTTTACCAAACGAAAGAGTTTGTGCATAATGTGAAAACAGGGACGCTTCCCAATATAAGCTTGCAATTTTATCAGGAAAGCAAAGAGAAAAAGGCATAAGATACTACTGAGCTTAAGGAGGTGTTAAATTCCAGAATGTTGGTGCTTATTTAGGTCTCTCTGGGCGTCTACTATTTAACTTGTTTAGAAAAGGTGGGAGTCATATGTAATTATGGATTACCATATGCTCAACGCAGTAACCCAGAAGGATATATATCCCTTTTAAAAATTAATGTCTCTCTACAGCTCCTGGATGGGGCCTAGTATTTCACTGCGACTGATCTTGCCAACGAATACTGACAGACCTTATAAGCAACTGTTTATAAAGCCAAGTGTGCCCTAATCATTA
This sequence comes from Massospora cicadina, assembly GCA_022478985.1. NCBI lineage: Eukaryota > Fungi > Entomophthoromycota > Entomophthoromycetes > Entomophthorales > Entomophthoraceae > Massospora > Massospora cicadina. The sequence goes on from JAKSZP010014684.1 coordinate 20,284, forward strand.
ATAATGGCTACTTGAACAAACCTGCATGCTGCAGGGGCTATATAATTCCCCTGACACATTCCAACGTGCTATGGATGGACACCTGGGTAACTTGAAGTTATCCTGCGTCTTAATATTTTTTGATAATATTAATGTCTTTTAAAAACTTTCAATAGCCATTTAAAGCACCTTTTCAGGTTATTATTGACTCCAGAAAGCAACAAAAAACACAAGCCCTGCAAGTATTCATTTTTGAACCAGAAATGGAATTATCAGGAAATAAGGGTGCCAAGCAATTAATCCAACATATACCTGCCAAAGTCGCTGCAATAGAAAAGATTACACCACCCCAGAGTCATAAGGACATAGAGGTGTTTTTAAGCTATGGTGGGATATTATAGGCAATTAATCCCACGATTTGCAGACCTTGTTAAGCCTCTGGTATATCTGCTGCATAATAACATCCCTTTCAAATAGACACAGAGCAAGACCAGGCCTTTAATTTTTTGTATGGCCCTAATCAAAATCCTGTTATTTTCATCTGAATTTAATTGCCTTTTTTACTATTTACCAAAGCCAGTGACATAGTTGTGAGGGCTATCCTGGTACAACTAGATGAACAGGCAAGTGGATCGCTCCATGGCATACTTTAGCAAAATTCCATCAAAGGCTTAACTGAACTATGGTACCAAAAAGGATTGTTTAGCCATTGTACTCATTATTAAGCACTCTCAGCCTTATTTATATGGGAAAAATTTACCAATATCAACAACCACATATCACTGTAGTGGCCTCAACAAAATTTATGGTCCTGATGGTTAATTAGTTTAACGGCCCTCCAGATATAAAGTTATGACTTTGCCATTATACACCATGCTGGTATGCCCCATCAAAGCGCGGATAGGTTATTGAGTATGCCAGCCCAAGCAGTATTGGTACCCAAAGAAGATCGCTTTATTGTTTGATTGACTGAGTAAATTGTTGGCAATTGGAAACCCCATATCTGTGAAGATACTATGATCAATATTCACAAACACCCAGATACAAGATGTTATGCTGTATAGAAAAATCAATATAAAGTGGCTCCCCTAAGTGCAACCCTCATCTCACCCAAAATCATCCTCAGAGGCACTCAAAAAGATACATGAAGCAGTTAATAAAACCTAAAAGTGCCTTAGAAAACTTTGCTATTGGGACAAAATGCTTGAAGCTATAAAGGAAGTATGAGGAGAGTGCCTATTAGTCTTTGTTAAGTAACTATTAAAATTAAGAGAAAGCTCATTTGGGAATAGGCAACTTTTTTAATAAACTCATAGATATAAAATGTGGCCGTCTCCATAAGAAGGTAAATGGTGAGGCCAGCAAAACATATCATGCGCTTAAATAAATATTATAAGAACATTTTTATTAATGTTAGTAATCTTGCTGACAACCAACGCCCTACCTATCTGCTATAGCCATGCCCTTCTTTGGGGTGAAGACACTGCTGAGGTAAATATCATGATTTTCCCTACCCATCCTCTATGGTGGTTAAGTGGTTCTCTGCTGTCTCACTTGGTCAGCTGTGTTTGCATTTTGTGTGTTGTCAGCCCATTTTAGCAATTTATCCATTTTTAATAAGGTTTATTGGCTTTCTTTTGAGCTTCAGTAATTTCTATCCTCTGGTCAGCGTAGCTTGAATAAAAATTAAAAAAAATTCATTGGGAAGAGTAAAGATGACCAACATAGAAATTAGTCAACCAACATGGCTATAAAGGATGTGAGGAATCTAAGCAAATTTTATCCAAAAATTAGAGATTACAATCAATGATAGTCCTAAGCACAATCAGGAGGAAATCTGAGACTTAAAAAAGAGTTTATTAGACTCAAAATGGCAATATGATATTTCAAAAAGAACTATCCTCATTTACCATTTTGATGGTCAGAAAACTTCCTATTCCCAATTACCTCCTTGCCTTCAGTTTAGCATCAATCTTCAAACTAAAAAAATGTCCATTGTGAGGTTGGACTCTTGAGATATGTGTTAGTGCCTCATGCAATTAACTAATTAAATTACTGAATTAGGGAAACTCATATTAGAAAAAGATGAAATTTTTAAGTGAGATAGAAAACCTTGAAATTAACCTCAATTTACCAATATCAAATAAAACTCTGCTCTTGAGCAGATCCTGATAATTAAGCGCCATGATCCTCCATAAAACAAGGTAAGGGTGGCCTTAGAGCCACAGGAGTAAGCCAGCTCGTGGTGAGAACTCCAGATAAAATAAACTGAAAGAAGTTCAGAATTTCCCAGGCTTGACCTTTAAGGTTGTCCTTTTTGAGGAGCCTCTCCCACATCATTCTTTAAGCTCTTGAAAGCCTAAAGAAAGGCTCATGTGAGGAACAGCCCAGCGCCCAAACTTGACCAAAAACCAGAAAATCTTTTAAACAATTCAACTCTGTATTTGTAAAATCCAAACATGAGTCAAAATTTAATGATCAAGAAAATCCTAATTGTTACATCCCCTACTAGGGAATGGCCCTTACCAAAGAGGGGCCCACAGTGGGAGGCTGCCACTATGAGGTCTTCCTGGGGCGAGTTACCTCAAGACCCAGGAAAATTATCCCAGAGAAATTCCAAGCCCCTCACAAAAAAGATAAATGGCAAGGTCAAATATGGACTGGACTGCCAGAAACAACCCACCTGACATGCGGAAGCACACCCAGCACTTGTCTGTGGTGAACTCTCCTCCCACGCTCCAGCTGGTAACAGTCTTCCCATTCTGACCTCGAGGTGCTTTCTCCAACTGAAGCATAGGAGGGGAGCGTGGTCCAGTGTGGCTGGATGGTCATCCCCTTTCTGTGTGGAACGCCCGCTGGTGAGGGAACCCTGATGGAACAGGTCTTCTTGGTGCCAACTGAATCTCTGGTGAGTGAAAGCCTCACTGGGATTTTTGTGCTGAAAGTCACCTCAGGTCAATGGTTGGTCATCAGTCACCGTATCCCACTGGTGCTGGCTACTCAACAACTGGGACCTGATGCAATCACTGAGGTCACCAAACTGGGGATTAGTGCGTGCAGAACACACATTCTGATTCATAATTAGAGAAAAGGTCATAAAACTCCATGTTCCTGATCGCCATCTTGCCTTCAGTTTAGCATCATTATTCAATGCCAAAAGAGTGTCCAGCGCAAGGTTGGGCTCTTAAGGTAAGTGTTAGTGCCTCATGCATCTAGCCAATTAAATCTCTGAGTTAGGTAATCTCAGAGTGAGAAAAATTATAAAATAGTTAAGTGAGGTAGCAAGCCCAGAATTAACCTCATTATATTTATTATTAATCAATAACGCCGCTCTTGGGCAGATCCTTATAATTCGCTATGATCCGCTATAAGACAAGGTAAGGGTGGCCTTAGAGCCACAGGAGAAACCCAACTCAATGTGAGAGCTACAAAGAAAGGATTTTGAATGAAGTTCAGAATTGCACAGGCTTGACCTTTAAGGTCGCCCTTCTGGGGAGCCTCTCCCACACCATTCTTTAAGCTCTTGTGAGTCTTAATATGGCTCAGGCGAGGCGCAGTCCAGCGCCCAAACTTGTCCAAGAACAAAAAAAACTTTTAAATGATTTTCCCTAAGAATTTTGAAAGCCAAACCTGAGTTGAAATGTAATGATCATGAAAATCTCAGTCGTTACACAAATGAAACATATCAAAGCATCTTCATTCAAAACATTTTGCATGATTTTTGACTCTGTTGATGTAATGCCATTAATCTCATCAAGCGCCTTCTTGGACCCAACCTTGGCCTTCCTTCCCTGCACCCAGCGTTGATCCATGGTATGACTGATATTAGGAGGACGGACAACTTAGCTCCTTTGGCCTTATATACAATCTCCCGACTTCTTTGATTACTCCAACAATCTGGGTCATGAGTCATGAAAGAAGTTTTGGACGCCTGTTTAATGTGCAGAGCCCCAGATTGGCTGAGCCCTTGTTATCAGCATGATGTTGTAGCTCCTTCTTCTCTGTTAAGTGTCAAAATGTGGACGTTGTAGGGCCTCTACCCATGGGCCTCTACAGTCATTGATATATACTACTCACAATTGTTATCTAACCATATGGGTCAAGGCCATTTCTATTACTGCAGCTACTGCTAAGGCTCAGCCTTATTACAGTTTTGCTCCATCTTTAAACATATATATGTTCAAGGGTTTTGCTCTCAAAAGATGGCTTAAACTTTGCATCACAAGTTTTTCAAGAGCTTTTTTACATATTCAATACTAATTATCACTTTACTATACCCTATAATTCTCATAATAAAATTTGCAGTAGAACAATAAAATAGTTCTTAAGTTTCTATTCATCATAAGACGGTAGCCTTAGACCCCATTAAATGGAACCATTTCTTGCCGTCTTCCTTATTAACTTATCAAAATAATCTATCACCAAATAATTAGTATGTCACCATTTCATGCTCTGTATGGAAGAGAGCCCCACCTTCCCAGTAATTTCCAGCCCTTAGTGAACTCTACCGCTCCTGAGACTGCTGAGATAACTATGATGGTGCTAGTAAATGAAACAATCAGACTGCAAACGCTTGCCACTCAAGGGTTTGTCTTGACAACCACAAAGGAGAATATGCAATCCAATATCAGTCAAAACTCTCATCCATGTTCAATATTGGAGATTTTTACTGTTCTACCATCATTGTACTGGTGGAAGATCTAACAAAATGGACACCTCCTGGTTGTGCCCTATTGCATACTATATAGGGTGGTGTCAAATACTCCATGAACCAATTTTGTCTATTTTATGGTAATTATTTGCGTACATGCTATGTTCTCAGGCCCATATGTCCCCCTACAACAGGATCTTGAGGGGCAATGCTGGCGTTATTACTTAAGATGGTCTTAAAATTCTAAAAAAAATGGACTGAAAAACCGTTCTGTGTCTTTCTTCAGGATGAACCTACAGGATTGGATTTATTTCTCCTAATAGGACTCTGCCTTGTAAATGGGTAAGAATTAATAATTGAGTTTCAAAAATTGTAACTTGATGCACTTTTATCTTGTTATCCAGTATTGCAACATAGAATTCCTAGAACAATGAGAAAACAACAATGCAGAAGCCTCTTAAAGAGATGATATGGCAAAAGCCCTTATTGATGAGGAGTGAAGACCCTGAATGAGGAGGACCCAGGCGCCCTATACGCCACAGGGCATTAATCCATTCTAAAGTTATCAAGGACTTTTAATGATAAGTTTATTTTATTTTTTTACTTTTTAGTTTTTTTTATTATAAGTTTCTTTGCATAGTTATAATAACTTATTGTAGCCCAGAATAGTTGCCAACTGTCAGACATCTGACATGCTAAGGAAAGGCTTGTCTTCCATTAAGGGTGCTCCAGTACCCATGATAGTATCCATAGCCCACATGGCATCACCATTCTGATTTTTTTCAAATAAGATTTATGAGTGGACATGGTAGAAAAGTATTGATCTATGAACATCAGTCCTTTTCTGACCACCTACCTGATAAAGATTGTAATATCGCCACGCCTCTTGCATTGAGGGGAGGATGGTGGTTTGGTTGTAGCAACTGCATTGTCCATCTTGGTTAAGGGTTGATCTGATAATCAAAATTGACCCAGGCTCACACTTGAGAATGGGGAGAAATCGCCATATCTTTAATTATAATTCTGCTAGTATATTTTTCTACATTTTAATCTGCCATGTTGTTTTATATGACTATGTTTTGAGTAAGACAGTTAAATGGGAAGTTTAGTATTTAAATTATGTTGGGAATCAGCGTGCATATACTCATGGACGAGGGGTAAATGTATGACTCTTTAAGATGGATTCCCCAATTGTCCCCGCTGAGGGACACTAACACTGATAACGCTAAGGAAACGGCCACTGCCATCACAGAGACCACAAGTAGGGGACCTTCAAATCTTGCTTTGTTTCATTTGAGGTGGCAGAATATTTTAAGTTTATTAACATTAAAACGTTTTTATAGTTTGATGAATTAACAATTTATGAAAAGACATATAAGCCCAACTCTCTACCATAGGTAGAGTGTCAGGCTTAGACACTGGTATAGGGTGGGGCAGGGGTAAATTTATGAGAACTTATATGAAGATTAGGGGGATGAGTATTCTTTAAGAATGCTGAGAATTGTGCAGTCATTGCATAGTATTCTGTTCCCTGGGGTCCTTGAAAATGACGGATTGCTTTTGCAGCATATTGACTTGCAATATCACTAATTTTTGAGGTCACTGACATTTGCGCCCCAATCTTCTTAATGGTTGGCTCATCTGCTATAATTTTCTTGATTGTAGCATCCTTGGGATAAAAAATATGAACGCTTGAAGAATTTTCCCTCAATATGATGCAATAATTCCGCCCCTTTTGGCAATTTTGATTGTGTTCTTTTGATTCCTTATAAATTTCTCATCATACACTCTCAACTTTAAACAATTATTCTTTAGAAGAATTAGCAATAATAAGGAGATTTGGATACCATCAGTTTGGGGTTGGGGTGAACTCAGTCTGGGGTCAGCGGCCACCCATTGCTCATTAAGGGTGGGCCCCAAGTCTGCTATTTTTATAATGCTAGTGCTTAGGGGGCTTTCTTAAATCATAAGGGATGCATCGTCCTGTCAGCTTAATGGCCGTGACAGGAATCCCTACACCGCAAATTGGACCCTGATGAAGCAAAAGTGCCTCATATTACCTCTCTGCAATCATTCTTCTCTTCATTGCCATCCTAAAGAACTTCAAGTCTTCCATTCCTTACTGTTCAAGGCACTTAAGAATTTTAAGAGATAGCTTCCTCCCTGCAGGAAAGTCTAAAACTGGTTGTAGAGGAATCTAGAAGTAACTCTTGCAGTAAAATCCTTGACTGTAAACGCTTCTACCCAATTGTTAAGTGATCTACTGCACATGATAAGCTGATACACACTAAAAAACTTTAACCCTTTCCAATGCCACGCTCTTTGACTAAAATTTGCCCACCTATGATCAGTTTTTTAATTTTTAGCTCTCTGTATAGCTGATGATAGAAACTAAGTACCCTATTTTATCATCAGCTATACATAAAGGGTTAAAAAATAAAATATAACTTGGCACAAGGGGGTTAATGTGTTAGTAGAACAGCGGGCACAAACTGTCAGTGAAGCATTGATGCATCAGTAGTACTGAAAGGGTTAATAATGGTCCTACGACACAAATGGAGACATTGTGAAGGGCCACTTAGAGGAACAGGCTTAAACTTAAAATTCTTTGCAGTGGCTTGTATTGGCGCATTGAACACAGAGCTCCAGATCCTGAATGATAACGTCTAACATTGCTACCCTGTAAAATCTCTCTTGATATGCCAGTATGTTTTATTTATTCTTATGTGACCTGCTTGCCAGTTCCTGTATAATTATTGACATTTGTTTTCTTAGCTTCATCTATGGTAACAATCCTTGTTCTAGTTTCACCAACTTTCCATCGCCGAATCTCATTGCTCTTACATAGTTCTTCAGTATCTTCTTCACTGCGCCATCTTCATCTTCCTATTCCTCCTCTGGTCTTCCTATATGTTTGTAGATTCTACCGCTCTTTTGGGCTTAAAATTGGAAACTGGGTAATCTTGATAATCTATCCGCGTTCAGGTGATTCTTTATTGCACGCTGCAGAATCTCAAGATTATACCCTTGCAGATGAACAGCTTACCTTGCAAGTCAATACTTTTGAATATTACATGTCCGTCACCATATCAGTGAGGCTTGATCTATAAATTATATTAAATTATATGCCATAAATGTAAGGTCATAAGTAGTATATGGATCTAATCATTGATTGGCACATGTTCTCTGTGACATTGTAATTGCGCTCTGCTCTAGTAAATGGCTTTAATTAGAACATTATATGGTGATCTACTCCTTTTTTGATTAACTGAGCTAAGATGGCTTCCATACCCACGTCACTAGCGTTAGTTTAAATATAAAAGTTCTATGCAAAGTTTAGGTATATTAGAATTGGAGCATTTATTAACTTCTAATTGAGCTGGTTGAAGTCATATTCATGCTCTTAATATCAATTTAACAGTAATGCTCTTTTTTCAGGTGTGTGAGTGGCTTTAAAATGTCCGCAAAGTTCAGCATAAGCTAGTAGTATCCCATAATGACAAAGAACACCTTTACATTTTTCAGGAACCTGGAAGAACTCATCCTGGCAATAGCTCTAAAATTCCCTCGCTGGACTTAATTTATTTTTATTTTACTTCTCAGCAAAGGAATACTAGCTGCACAAAAAAACGAGCGCTTGCTTCAGTTTATATTGAGGTTGTTCTCTCTCAGGCGTGTAAACACCTTTTCCATGTGTTCCATATAATCCTAAAAAATATCTGAACACATTAATGTTATCTAAGTAATTAAAAACAAATAACATATCCAGATCTTTAAAAATCTTAACTTTACTCTCTGAAACTTAGCTGAGGCGTTGCACAAGCCCTGTGGCATACAAATGATTCTTGCAATACTTGGCTAGTTATCAACGAACAATTCCCCTAATCTTCTGATGACAGCATCATCTGCCAGTATCTGCCTGCCAGGAATACTGGTGAGAAGAACCACGATCCTCTGATTCATTTCAAGGCATTTCCAATGCGTGGTAGTGGTTACATATCTTTCTCAGTCAGATCATTGAGCTTTTATAATCCATGACTATCAGGTTTTACCCATCCTTCTTTTGCACTTTAGAAAGGGCGGCGCCCAAGGGGCTCTTGGAGAGGCGAACCAGGCATACATACATTAGTTGTTTCAACTCTTTTAAGAATGACTTCTTCTTTGCTCATAGAATGGCGGTAAGACTTTATTCAGAAAGGTATGGCACTATCAGTTCATTTTTTGTAATTTACTCACTTTCAAATGCCTCAATCATGAACATGATTGTGAAAGTCTGAGGATCACTTGCTTGTTTTTTATTATCCTGCACGCTTAATCAGGATGAAGTTACATAGATTGATCCTCAATATTGCCAGTGGCTTACAGTATTCTCACCATTTGGAAAATCACTTGGCGTACTTAAATAGCCCTGACTATTCTGGTTGAATTTGGGCTTAATTTTGATGCAATTGGGAACTTCTTCCAGAGGAGGGTTTTGATACAAGCTGGGGATTTGGTACTTCTAGCTTGTTGACACTTCTCCAAAGAAAAGATTCAGATGAGAAAACTGGGAAAGAGATGAAATAAAATATCTTTTATTAGAAGGTAATTATTTCATAATCAGTAATTAGGTCAGGCGCTGGTAATTTATACCTCTAGGGCATCTCCTGGCCACATTTGAGCACACAATTTCAACAGATATGTTACCGCCTCAGTTTGGCCCTTGAAATGATATGACTGAGACCTTTTCTTAGGTTTATTGGTGGCAAAATACTCTCAAAATTGGGAGGATTTCAGGCAAAAATTGCGACAAAAGCATGCAAAATTGTCCTAGGATCTTGTTGATTTGAGATTCATCATACTGCTGACAAAATACACCTTCCATGAAAAACTTGCATCAATTGAAGTAGATGATGTACCCCTAATCAGGACGTCAGCAGGCCTCTCTCTTGATAGCACTAGGTACTCCCTTTCAGGCAGTCCATGTTCAAGTGCTATCATGCCAATTATGTGGATTGACATACAAATTTTGCCCTAGGGCTGGAAATTGATTACATTTTTTGTTCATCTGATGGTCCATGGGACTTTTAAACATTAACTTCAGGTCAGTCCCAAACGATTTTGTATACTAGTTGTTTAATTATGTTCCCAATAATTGGGACCAATTGGCATGATTTGATGCATAGATAATTGGCCATAATGTGCGAGTGTATTTGGCCAAGCTTATTGATAAAGTATTTGATTGAATTTTAGTTGAGATATTCAGCCCAAACCGTGTAATTGCAATAGGCTTTGAGGTGAGAGTATATGTAAGTCCTGGGGAATGTCCCCTGGCTGTTGATTGGGCCCTTTTCCCATTTCCAAGCAAGAAGGTACCAAAGAGGACGGCTGTACCTCTGTTACTCAGGGTGATCTCGCCCACGTGGTAGACAAGCTCTGGGTAAAAGCTCTTCTGCTTCAGATCCCTCCTCTGGTACACACACTTACCTCATCAGAACTGTTATGGGAAATTAGTGAAATCTGTGCCAAGTTCACCAAAGAGATTTGATTGGAACAAAATTTAGTGGCAGTTAGCCTAATGTTTGAATTACAAATGGTCAAAAAGAAATGAAGTCTGATCTATTGGTTGGAACGGCTGATGGTTTTGATTCAGCTAACACTGCAATTGAGAAAATATATTTCTCCCAAAATCGTCAGGTATCATCCCCAATGGTCAGGCAACAGTATTGGGCACCATTGACGAGGGTTTGAAGCTCCATGTCAGAAAATTGGACGTTGTGCCCGAAGCAACAATTCTGATTGTTGAACAGCCCAGCTACTGGGCGTGGGCGGGTTGGGCATCCCAAACACGTTCCAAACCAAATGGGCCTGCCCCTACGTGGGGTGGCCTTGGGGGATTCTTACTGTTCGTCAGGCTAAACGCCATTGCACCAACCATTAGAAATATATCCAAGCCTCAGTTTGGACATTTGAGGTCAAACTGATAGTGACTCAGCCTGCCGCTGAATTCTTTGATATCAGATCTCAGTTAATTTATCTGTTCCCCATTCCTGAACAATTCGCCAGTTAGGTTGAGCTTGAGGGGCCTGGTCCCAGCTTGTTTCCTCTCTAAATTGACCGCTATTTAATCAGTTGCATTGTACTGAGAAAATTGGTGGTTGATTTTCTTCTTTTAATTTTCCATTAAAAAACCCTCCCCAAAATTTAGTTTTTATATGTTGAGAATTAAACCGCCTTTTTCGCTGGCAATCTCATACCCCTCATGGTTAAATGGCATGTTTGTCTGGTATTCTATTTTTGTGCCTGTACAAAATTCTGGCTCACCAGCGGATAGTGGCGAAACTCCTTTCCATATCCATATCCGTCATACCATCAGCAGTGTCTTGGGCATTTTGGTCTGCCATCCGGGCGCTTTGGCACCTAGGCTGGCAGGCTGGTCTAATTCTTACTTGCTGTTCAACTGACATAATCGACCAACCTTTATTCTTAGCCATTTCTGCCTTTCTCATAGATATTGGCGCAGCAATGGTCCCTCCTTTCCAACTAAACCAGATTGTGAAGAAGATTTTCCCTATCCACAATAGTCTAGTTCCACTATAAACTTCAAACCCACACCCCATAGTTGCCGCGGCTATTCTGCCTTTGTCAGTAGAATCTGACATCTCAACTTGCAATGACTTTACCCCCCATAAGAGCCTAGCGGTTTCCCCTGACCCCACTACCATCTCTTTGGTCTCACTGGATTCATCCACAACTACCTTTTTTTAGTACTAGATGGTCCCAACCCCATCCACAACTACCAATAAAGAGAACTTCGCTTACTTCTTATTACCCATGAAGATTAGTGTTGGGTCCCATCACGTCTCTTTTGAGGCCCTGGTGGACACTGGTGCCGCGGTTAATTTCATGGGTGTAGAACTGGCCCAACAATAAGAACTGGAAATGAATGCGGGTCCCTCAGTGATGGTGGCTTTGTCTGCCTCCCAGACCTCATATGTCATCCGTCAGCCAGTGCCTTTTTCAATCCACCAGTTTAGCTTCTGTGATCGTTTTTTGGCTATGCCAAACTTGGTGTTTCCGGTATTCTTAGGTGTGGAATGGTGGCGCTGACAACATGTCAATATTCACCTGGAGTCTAATATGTTGTCATTTACCAATGATCAACTGGAGGGTGAATTCCCTCTGATTGACACCCTTAAGAAAACACAAGGCCGCAGTTCTATCACTTCCCTCTTCACTTCTGCGGGCATACTGACTGATTTTCCAGAGAGTTTAATGCACTATCAAAGTTTCGTCAACTCAGAAAAGGCGGATTGTCTGCCTCCTCACACTAGGTTTGACTGTGGATTTCAAATGACTGTGGAGTTAATTAACATCAACTATCCGTTGTATCCACATACAGCGGAGGAAGAAATTGCACTCAACACCTGGTTGGACGATATGCTGAAAAAAATGTTGGTTGTTCAAGTAGACCTCGCCCATCACCTCCACCCATTGTCTTTTCCAAAAAAGCGGACGGTTCTCTCTGTCCCTGCATGGATTATGGCCACTTAAACAAAATAATGGTTTCTGATCCCTACCCTTGCCTCTGGAGCAGACGATTAGCCAGGCAATCGCTAAATCCCATGTGTTCTCTAAGCTGGATCTGGTGAATGCCTTTAACCAAATTTGGGTAATTAAAGGGCAAGAATGGTTAACAGCAATCTGGACGAAGCGTGGCATTTTCCAATTCTGTGTAATGCCCTTTGGGCTGAAGAATGCTCCCGCTATATTTCAATGCATGATTAACAATGTACTGGGTGACCTCCAGTTTACCTGTGCAGTTGCATACATTGATGATAAACTGGTTCACTCCCTGACTACCAAACAACATGCTACTGACTTAGAAGCAGTTGTGGCCGCCTTGCATAAGGCAGTCTTGTTCGTCAAGCCTTCCAAGTGCGAGTTTTATAAGGAGGAGGTTACCTTCCTTGGGAACCTCATCCTTAAAGACAATTATGCAATCCCTCCCAATAAGTTGGAAATGATCTGAAAATGGTTAACCCTGACTACCCAGAAACAACTTCAGAGTTTCTTGGGAACCATCATTTTCCTAAATAAATTTTCCCCGGCACTTTCCCAGCTGGCTGCCCCGCTCCACCCCCTTACAGGGAAAAACGTACCATTTCGTTGGACGCTTAAATGCCAACAGGCGTTCAAATCAATTAAAGAGGTGTTTGTGTCCCCACCCATTTTGAAGCACGCTGATCCCACCAAGCCATATATTGTTGCATGTGATGCCTCATTGGTAGCAGTGGTAGCATTGTTGCTCCAGGAGCATGATGGTTTGGAACATCTGGTTGCCTATTTTTCCCAGAAGTTCACCTCCACGGAGCAGTCTTGGGCCATTTATGACAAGGAATTGGCAGCCATTGCATGGGCATTAACTCATTGGTGGTACCTGTTACAGGTGCTCAACATGAACTAACAGTCCGCACGGATCACCAGGCCCTTTTGTACTTTCATAAACCCCAAAAATTGGTGCATCGGCAAGCCCAAACCTATTGGGACCTGTGCAGTTTTAACTTCAAATATGAATTTGTAAAAGGTGCGCTCAATGTACTTCCTTATTTTCTAAGCCGCAGCCCCGCCCACTGTTCCTTGGACCCAGAGGAAGTGGATCTTATTACCATGATTCCTGCTGCCCAAATCCTGTAAATTGTCCCCCCTGTCATTTCATCTGTCAATTTGGCTCCTGATGCCCCACTAGTGGCTCAGGTCTTAGCCAATCAAATGGCCTGCCCTGAGGGTGTGGAGTTGGTTGAGCAGTTGGCCCACCCAAGTCAGAAACACTCCCTATACTCTTTGGAGGAGGGGCTCATTTATTTTTGGTCTCACATCTGGGTTCCCCCTCCTTCCTAAATGGAGGTATTCCTGCACACATCATGATCCCCCATGGTCAGTCATCCTGGCAACAAGAAATGCATCAACTTGATCAAGCAAACCTACAAATGGGCGGGTTTGACAAAAGAAGTTCCTGGTCTGGATCACCGATTGCATTACTTGTGCCAGGGCTAAGTTGGACCGCTCTGGTAAAAATGGCCTTTTGCACCCCTTACAGCAGGCGGAGGGTCCATGGACATTGGTGTCCAGTGGACTTTATCGTCAAAATTCCCTTCTCTAATGGGTTCACAGCGGTGAAGGTGGTGGTTGATCACTTCATGAAATTTTCCCTCTTTATACCTTGTACTTCCACAATTGTGCTGGAAGAAACCGCCTGCCTTTTTGTACGCCATGTGTTTTTGATGTTTGGTCCCCCAGGAGATCATCAGTGACCGTTGCTCACAGTTCACCGCGTGGTTTTGGAGTGAACTCCTATCAATCCTAAAAATATCCCCCTGTCACTCCACTGCTTATCATCCCCAGTCTGATGGGCAGACTGAGCAAGTTAACCAAGTCCTTGAACAGTACCTGCGTTGCTATGCTGCAGCTGCACAGGACACCTGGGCCAACGACCTTCCCCTCGCTCAATTTGCTTATAACAATGGAACCCATTCGTCTACAGGGTTTTCGCCCTACAAAGTGACATTGGGTTATAATCCTTCATTTTCAGTTGGACCTTGCTTGCGGCCTGAGGTCCAAGCTGCTGCTGATCACGCTGAACATATCAGGTCAACTCAATCCTTAGTTGGAACACCTCACCAAAGCTATTGATGATTGCAAGCGTTTCATAGATTGTAAGCGGCTCCTGGGTCATAATATAACAGTGGGCTCCTATGTTATGCTCAATACCTGCCATTTACGAATCCAGGCTCCTTCTCATAAATTTGTAAGTAAGCGTTCAGGTCCCCACTTAGTAGAAGAGGTCTTGGGTAATGGTGCATTCTGGTTATAGCTTTTGGCTCACTGGAAACAGCATCCCATCTTCCACATTTCCCAGCTGTTGCCTTTCAAGGGTACAGTTCCCACGGAACCTGAACTGATCATCATTGAGGGTGTGGAAGAAGCCGAGGTGGAGAATATCCTGGCATGCCACAAGTCCTGATGGTCTGTTCAATATCTAGTGGCTTGGAAAGGGTATCTGGCATATGAGAACAGTTGGGTCAAGGTGCACAATTGTGCGAACTGTATGGAACTGGTCAAATCATTTCACAAATCCCACTCTGATGCTCCCCGCCCTCCCCAAAAACTCACGACGGTTATGGCAATCAAGTTACCCAAGGCGCACAAAAGTGTGGCTCTTGTGCAGTTTCCTGGGGGTGGGGCCCTTCCCTTGGAAAAAGGAAAGGGTAATGTAAGTCCTGGGGGAACGTCCCCTGGCCATGAGTGGGCCCTTTTCCTGTTTCCAAGCAAGAAGGTACTGAAGAGGATGGCTGTACCTCTGTTACTCAGGGTGATCTCGCCCACATGGTAGACAAGCGCTGGGTAACAGCTCTTCCACTTCAGATCCCTCCTCCAGTACCCACACTTACCTTGACAGAACTGTTACGGGGAATTAGTAAAATCTTCGCCAAGATCGCCAAAATGAAATTGATCAGAACAAAATTGAGTGGCAGTCAGCCCAATGTTTGAATTATAAATGGTTTAAAAGGAATGAAGTCTGATCTATTGGTCAGAATAGCCAATGGTCTCAATTTAGCTAACACTACAATTGAAAATTCCACTCCCTCATAAAATTGTTGGGGATTATCCCCAACGGGCAGGCAACAGTATCAGGCACCATTGATGAGGGCTTGAAGCTCCCTGCCAGAAAATTGGGCGTTGCGCCTGAAAAAACGATTTTGACTGAGTGAATGGCCTAGCAACTGGGCATGGGTGGGTTGGGCGTCCCAAATTCATTCCCAACCAAATGGGCCCACCCCTACGTGGGGTGGCCTTGGGGGATTCCCGCTGCTCATTGGGCTAAACGCCATTGCACCAACCATTGGAAATATATCCAAGCCTCAGTTTAGACATTTGAGGTCAAACCAATAGTGACTCAGCCTGCCGCTGAATTCTTCGATGTCAGTTCTCAGTTAACTTATCTGTTCCCCATTCCTGAACAATTCGCCAGTTAGTCAAACATGAGGGACCTGATCCCAGCTTGTTTCCTCTCTAAATTGACCACTATTTGATTGGTCGCATTGCACTGAGAAAATTGTTAGTTGATTTTCTTCTTTTAAATTTTCCATTAAAAAAATCTTCCCAAAATTTAGTTTTTATATGTTGAGAATTAAACTGACTTCTCCGCCAGCACTATCATACCCCTTGGGGTTAAATGGCGTGTTTGTCTGGTATTCTATTTTGTGCCTGTACGAAATTCTGGCTCACTAGCAGATAGTGGCGAAACTCCTTTCCAGTTACATATCCGTCATACCATCAGCAGTGCCTTGGGCATTCTGGTTTGCCGTTTGGGTGCTCTGGAACATAGGCCGGAAGGCCAGTCTAATTCTTACTTGCTGTTTGTCTGACAGTATAAGTGTTAGCTTGAGCATTGAAAGAATAACTGCCCTATTTGATGGTTGTTGGAGGTTTATTTTCGAGTCAACCACCAGAATCTGACATTTCCCACCACTTGACTCAAACATAAGCCCTAATATTACCAATTAGCCTTTGTTGATCTGTTATCATTAGCCTGAACGCCCAATGAGCATGGAGTTGGGTCTTCTATTTGGTAACTTTGGCCTGAACGCCTGATTAGTTCAAAGTATGTTGCTCTTATTGTTTATTTTGGCCTGAATGCCCGTCAAGTCTGAAGTTGGATCCTCTCCCCAACCTCAAGTGTGAACTAAAGTATTAATTAGAATAAAACTATTATAATATATAAAATTATTTGTCTGTTTGTTTTTTTCTTGTCTTTTTTTTCAAATTATTCTTTTCTTAATTGGCCTGCATATTGAACCTTCTTAGGAATTTTGCATTGACTCAGTTGTATATATGGACAGTCCTAATATTGTTAATAAAGTATATAAACTTAAATGTCTTCTCAATCACTTCAAATGGCCTAGCCCAGATGTGATCTAACTTTTGCAATAGCCCAACCATGGGAGTTGCAAAATAGAACTTCGTCATTAAATTTGAATTCAGCCAGTGGGTAGTAATTTTCTAATTATTTTTGATGTTGGGCCTTTTTCATGGCAAAACTGTTGTCAAAGTCCTAAGCTTGTAGTTTGATTAAAGCATCCGCAAGCTTCTTAATGTATTGAGTATAAGTGTTTTTGCCAGGTTTCTCTAGGGCCGAATATAGCAGCATTGGTAGGGCCAGATGCCTTCCATATAGTACTTGAAACGGAGACATCCTGGTTGGCAGATGGTAGGAGATATTGTAGGTGAAGACTGCCAAACTTAGATAAGTAACCCATTTGGATGATTTAGCCGATGTTAATTTCCAGATAATGTTCACCAACGTCCCGTTTGCGCGCTCAACAGTCCCATTAGTTTTGGGATGATAGGGAGCAGAAAGCACACCTTGTACTTCCATTAATTGGTTGAGGTAGGCAAGGACATTGGCGGTAAAGTTGGTTCCATTATTAAACAGAATAACCTGGGGAAATCCATGTTTGTTGATGATGTTTTCAAGGGCGAACTTGGCGGTAGTTGCTGCTCTAGCTTCCCGAATGGCCTTGGCCTTGACTTATTTGGTCAAGTGGTCAATGGCTATGATTATGTACTTGGCCTTCATATTGCTTTTTTAAAGTGGACTGACAACGTCAATAGATACAGTGTGCCATGAAAACTTGGGCTGAAAAGCTGGATAGATGTGCTTTTTCAGAATGGTTTTTCTCCTTGGCACTCTGCACAGCATTCTAGCGTTTCATGGATGTCAAAATGCATTGACTCCCAGTAGTAGAGTTTCTTCAGATGCTCTTTCGTTTTTTGGATCTAACATGCCCTATGGCCTTATGCGCTGCCATTATTAGGTCTGTTTAGGATGAGGGTCTTAGGAAAATAAACTTTTTGTCCTTGATGATCTTGTAAAGCATCCCATTTTCAATAATTTGTATTTTTCATAATTCCAATAATACTTTTTGGATGGAAAAAGTTTCATCTTAATACTCTCCGCTGATCACTTTCAAAAACAACTCATTGGTAGCCTGACTAAGTGTTGCAATGATGGTTAGTTGGGATAGACAGTCAGCGTTTTGGTGTTTTACCCCAGCTTAATGCTCAATGGTGTAGTCATAAGCTTGAAGCTTCAACGCCCAGGGGCTAATTGGCCCTCAGGTTCTCTTAAGTTGTTTAACCACCTTAGGGAAGCATGGTCAGTAACAACTTGAAATGAGTGCCATGAAGGTAGACCCAGAATTGCTTGCAAGCATATATGACGGCTAAGCATTCTTGTTCCACCACTGTGTAGTTCCTTTCATAAAATTTAAGGTCTGACTAGAAAAGTCAACTGGATGTTCTTCAACGTCTTCCCCAACTTGGGATAACACAGCCCCCAATGCTGTTTGGGATGCATCAGTTTGGGCAATAAATTTGCAATCAAAGTCTGGGTATCAAAGAAAAGGCATGCCCAATAGGGCCAATTGGAGTTGGTCAAATGCATCCTGGCAAGCTGGATTCCAGTTGAATGGGACCTTATCTTTAAGTAAATAGAAAAGCGGCTCCTCAAGCTGTGTGAAATCAGCAACAAATTGGTGATAGTAACTGATCATGCCTAGGAATACTTGGATATTGCGCTTGGATTCTGGCCATTTCATTTTGGAGATGGCATCCAGCTTAGAGGGTTGGGTCTGAAGACTCAATTTGCCAATTACAAATCTGAGGTATTCCAGTTGGTCTTTGAGAACTGGCATTTTCTAGGCTTGATTTTTAAGTTTGAAGCTGCTAGCCTTCTGAAAACCTCCTTTAAGTGTTCCAAGTGGTTGTCAAAAGTGCGGCTGAGAAATGTTGATATCATCAAGGTACTCTAATACATATGATAACTTCGAATCTCCCAGAATTGTGTCCATAGCCCTCTGAAAAGTAGTTGGGGCATTGCAGAGCCCTTGCGGCATTCTTGTCAGCTGGAATAGGCCCTCTTGGGTTATAATTGCACATTTTTCGCGCTCCTCTTTGGGAAGATCTATTTGCCAATACCCGCTGATAAGGTCCATTGCTGAGAAGAACTTCATGTCCCCTAGCCTATCCAAGGCGTCGTCAATTTATGGCATAGGGTATGAGTCCTTCTTTGTGATGTTGTTTTGCTTCCAATAATCAATGACTACTCAGTTTCTTCCATCATTTTTCTTCACTATTAAAATTGCGCTGCCCATGGACTTTTTGAAGGGGCTAACATGCCATGATTGAGGAGTTCCTTAATATTCTTGGATACAGCTTCTTCTTATGATTTTGAGCGTCTAATTGGCATAATCAAATAGGTTTATGATCTCTGATATCACTTTTAAGGGTGACACCCTTAGCACATCCCAAGTCAAAATCATCTTATGTGAATATTTCCAAATATTTAGAGAATAACTCTGAGCTTGGCCTTTCTCATAGTTGGCCAGGCTGCTTAGATCAGCCATAGGAACAACATTATTTATGGTGAGTAGGTCCTTATCAGGGAGCCCTAATTTGACAAAAGTTCCAAACTCATGTAATAAGTGAATTTCTGAGGTAGGGATCAGATGTAGAAATGCAATTGTTTGATGTTGCTTGATATAGATGGGCCGATTTTGCAGGTTTGCACATAAAAGATGTTTTTCTCCGTGGCCTGGAACTACAATACCAGGGGCAATTCTTGGTTCAGATTCGAGATTTCGACAATATTTTGATATACTTTACCATAAAGTCCTTCCAGGATATTAATTGTTGTTCCGTCAGGATGATTACTTGATCTCCAGATGGTATAGTGATGCTCTGATTTGATCAAAGTGGAATGGCATCTGACTCATCAATTGGTGTGGGTAGTGTTTTTATCTTTGACTGCACTTTGACATACTCAATCTGAATGAACCCATCTTTGTAGGCCAGATTTATGAATAGGCTGGGTTTCTTTTTCTCAGCTTTATCCCAGTTATAGTAAAGCGGAATAGCCTGGCCTAGAATGGTAAGATTATCGTCCTTATGATTGGTAACAACTCCATATCTCCTTAGGAAATCAGTCCCAATTAGGATATCATAGTTTATATTTGGCAACACTATGGCAGGTGCTGTTACTACAATGGATCTGAATCTGAGAGGTAGGATACTGTGTGCACCCAGCGATTTGGTTGTATGCGCTCCATCTGTTCCATATTCCTGACAGTGGGTAACATCAGGCGAAATTTTTAGCTTTTTAACCAACTTTGTGCTGACTATATTAATAGGAGCACCACTATTGATGATGGCCTGAACTTGCACCTTGTTTACCTCTATGTCCACATAAGTACATTCATAATAGTTTTCAGAGGTATTTATTGTATGAATGCTGTGATTGCTGCCCGATTGCAGTTGATTTCAGGCTTGAGCAAATATCTGGAAAGTTGTCTGCTAAGGTCTTCATGGGAATAGCTACTTGAACGTTGTTAATCATAGGTAGGTGAGTTGAACATATAGGCTGTAGGTTTAAACCTTGATCAATAATTTGCTTTGCATAAGTTTTTATATCTCTGCTTGTGCTTCTTTAGTAATTTTCAAGGGTTTAGTTTTTTTACTGTGGCCTGAGTAGTGACCATCATGACATCATTAGCCACAATATGGTGGAGGTTATCTTCAGCAACATCTTTGGCCCTAAAGAGCTCACTAGGGTCAGGTAGTTTGGTTTAAAATCGGTGGATTTAGAGCATTCCACCTCTACTCCACCTTTTATTTTCCCACCTCACTGTTGCTGTTGATTTCTAGAGTTAAGTTGACCCCAGGCTTTTTGTTGGACTGTCTGTAGCTTTTGCTAGCAAAGTGCCCCTTTTGATCACAGTAGTGGCATGTAATCAGCCCTTTTTGGTGCTTTTTCTCGATTTTTGGTTTGTAGTTTGGGAATTTTTTCCCTGGTCAGACATAGTGTTGCTTTTTGGGCCTAAAATCGGATTTTTGCTGATCTTTGGCCTGATTAGGGGTATTAAAATTACGGGAACAGCTTCTCAAGTAATTGGAAAGCTCTTAAATTCCAAGATTCCATTAAATGCAGGTAAAATGACATTGTGCAGTTCACATAAGGGCATAATTGCATGCTTTTCTGCAATCTTGGCATCAAACTTATCTATTGCATTGCACCCACACAGAACTTGTACCTCATGTAAAAATCTATCCACAAAGTCCTTAATAGTCTCATTCTGCTTGAATTCAATATTAAGAAAATCTCGTTTTCAGGTTTCTAATTTCTCAGGCCCTCCAAGATATTTTGTCACTGCAATTTGGCATCCATATAGGACCAATCATCGCCCAAATAGGACATTACGAGGTCATAGCTATGGGCGTCAAGTGAGTTAATCAGTGCTGATCCTTTTGCATGGTCTGATCCCCTTCATTGCTTTTTCAAGTAGCTTGAGGGGAGTGAACGTTCCCATCTTTATCAAACTTTGGTAAATTCAATACTTTGAAGTCATCTCGCCCTGTTTTGGGCATAGGGGTTGTACTTCTTCTTGAAAGTCTTGGAGTATCATCGCTCATAATCAGCCCTCTTTCCCATTGGGGAGTATCTGGAGTTGGGATTATGCCAGGACTCTAGGCATAGAACAGATGTTTGAAATATCAGTTTCTGCATTGGTGTCAATTTCCAATGATTTTATTTCATGTTATTGCTCTGAACTACTGGATTCCAACGCTTAAATTCAGCCCTTATCTAATTTTCTAGGCTGTTTTTTAGCCGAATAAACAGAGCTTTTTTATATCTTTTTTGTCAAAGCTGGGTGAGCACTGGCAGCCTTGCTTTTTGAGGGGCTCAAATTCTTTTTTAAGGTTGTCATGCTCCTCTTTGAATAAATCTTGATTGGTCATTTTGCTTTTAAAATCTTTGGCCATACTGTCTCCTCAGGAATTTGAAGTTGATAATTGCATTCTGAGTTCTTAATTCTCCTGAGTAATTACATGATTTCTGGCCTGAAATCTTGACACCACAATCCAAATTTTTGAAATTTCCTCTTTGATCTGGGCATCCTCTTCATCCCTATTTGGGACAGCTGATTTTGCTGCAAGGTCTTCAAAGTTTTTGTTTATAGTATCCAGCTCGTCCTGAACATACTCCTCAAAGTCATCAACTTTTACATTTAACTCCAGGTGGATTCTTTGTCCCAAAGTGGCATGTATGGTAAGTTGTTCTGATTGAGACAATAGGTAATCAGAATGGGTTTCCAGTTTTGACAGCAGTTATTCACGTTTTGTACCCATTTGTGTGATAGCTCATGGTGAGCAAGAACTTCCGCGGCTATCTTTGAGACTTCTTCATTTAGAAGCTCCTCAAGGTTGTTAAATCACCCATGAGCTTCATTGGCAAGTCCGATATAATCCACAATTGCCTTTTGGATTTCAGTAAAACTGCAATTTAGTTTGTCCAGTAGGTCATTTTTGGAAGATTGTTCCTCCTCTTGAACATAGTAGATTTCAGTGATTTCCAGATTTTGTCTAGCAATGATTCGCTGGGTATGCTTAATTTAGGGTTGAACAAAGATAACCAGGAATTCATTAGTTGATTGACTGTCTGTGAGACGTTTGGCAAGAGATACCATGGTTGCATCGCAGTACTTCATATATATCTCCATCTTGAGCGCCTGATCCTTAAGGTAGTATAACAGGCTGAAGGAGAGATCGATTTGTGAAGTACCAATCCTAAAACCCTGATATAGGGTTTCCATCATAGCTTTTACGCTTGGAGATGTAAGATCAATTGGGCTGGTTGTATCTACATGAGCTCCCCCCCCCCACTGTGATAAAACCAGGGTGTAGGAGGTACCCACTTCAGAGCCTTGGTGGCTGGTATTAAAATAATCTTAGATTTCTTTGTCACTAGTTTCATCTCATTGTCACTTTTCTCGTCAAGCCAATTCTGCCAGGAATTGGTTATAAGAATATATTTTGGAGAGTGTCACTGGTTTTGAGTAAGCACCAGTTGTAAAATTCTGAGGATTGCTTGCTTGTTTTTATTATCCTGTATGCTTAATCAGGATGAAGTTCCATAGATTGATCCTTGATATTGCCAGTTACTTACAGTATTCTCACCATTTGGAAAATCACTTGGCGTATTTAAATAGCCCTGACTCTTCTGGTTGAATTTGGGCTTAATTTTAATGCAATTGGGAACTTCTTCCAGAGGAGGGTTTTGATACAAGCTGGGGATTTGGTGCTTCCAGCTTGTTGACACTTCTCCAAAGAAAAGATTCAGATGAGAAAACTGGGAAAGAGATGAAATAAAATATCTTTTATTAGAAAGTAATTATTTCATAATCAGCTATTAGGTCAGGCGCTGGTATTTATAGCTCTAGGGCATCTCCTGGCCACATTTGAGCACACAATTTCAACAGATATGTTACCGCCTCAGTTTGGCCCTTGAAATGATATGACTGAGACCTTTTCTTAGGTTTATTGGTGGCAAAATACTCTCAAAATTGGGAGGATTTCAGGCAAAAATTGCGACAAAAGCATGCAAAATTGTCCTAGGATCTTCTTAATTTGAGTTTTGTCATACTACTGATGTTATACACCTTCTGTGAAATTCTTGCATCAATTAAAGTAGATGATTTACCCTAAATCAGGACGTCAGCAGGCATCTCTCATATTAGCACTAGGTTCTCCCTTTCAGGTGGTTTATGTGCAAGTGCTATCATGCTAATTACAATGATCAACATATGAATTTCGCCCTAGGGCTGGATATTGATTACATTTTTCGTTTGTCTGATGGTCCATGGGACTCTTAAACGTTAACTTTAGGTCAGTCCTAAACTATTTTTTATACTGTTTGTTTGATTGTGTTCTCAATAATTGGGACCAATTGCTGAGATTTGATGCAAAATAATTGGCCATAATGTGCGAGTGTATTTGGCCTAAGCTTATTGATAAAGTACTTGATTGAATTTAAATGAGATATTTGGCCTAAACTGTGTAATTGCAATAGGCTTTGAGGTAAGAGTATAGGTGTTAGCTTGAGAATTGAAAGGATAATTGGACCAATCTGATGGTTGTAGAAGGTTTATTTATGAGTAAACCACCAGAATCTGACAATGATGCATATATATCTGATTATTAGTCCAATAATAACAAAGAGTTCACGTTATTCCTGTGTAGTTTTATCTTGCATTTCAATCTCTTTAATGCTGGCAATGGTGTGAACTGAATAAATATTGGCGTAGCAGTACATCTTCACTTTAGCAATGGTTTGACCTATATGATCATAGAAGGATGCTTGATATTGTTCCCAAGGAATGACTTTAACTTTTTCTTGATATGTAGAATTGTAAAACTTGAACATCACTTAAAATTCCTGGTCTCTAACTTATTGGGGCGATAGATCATGGATCGTCTGTTCCATTATATTAATAATGATATTGACCAGAACAACCTCTGTTCTTTGGGAAGTAGATCCACTTCTTCAATGGCGTACATGGTCAAAACAGACTCTTGTTTTACAGTTGGTGGTAGATTCTTTGATTACTTCATCTTCAGTGTATAATTTATGGGTAAATATAGTGCTCATTTTTTGACTGATCATGCTTGTTTCTTCCTTTTCTTCTTCTTCTTTTTGTCTTAAAACACAAGTGGAATCTAGTAGTGGATAATATTGACTGACTCTGGTAATGTTAATGATTTCTCAAACAAAATTAGAAACTTCGTTCCTATGAAGAAATTGTAGTGGTCTTTCTTGAGTACCCCTGCAAGACCAGACAAACTATGCATCAAAATTGAAAAGGTTTACACAGAATAGGCTTCTAGTGTTTTGGTTGGCTCAGGCCAGAATTTCTATAAATGGCTTATAGTTGGTTTCCAGAAAAAAAATTAATTTCTTCGTGAGCTTGGGAGACATAATACTTACTGGAGTGCCAGTGTACAATAATGTTAATGCTTTGACTTCAATTATAGTGACTTCCATTTTTTAATTTCTTGCTAGTAGTCATAACTGCGGTAGTATTTTCATTGACTATGTTACTAATTTTCTTAACTCTCAGAAAGGAAGATCTCCTTGAAAATCCTTAAAATTGCTTGGAGTCTTCAATTACATTTTTCTTGAATGAGATTTTCATGAGATTCTTGCAATCCAATATGTATTCAACGATTTTGATGGGCTTGGAAGCTTAATCCAAGTAAGACTGCTCTACGGGCACAAATCTAGCTTGTTTATTTATGAGGTAGTGTCATGGTGCGTGATGATAATAATAAGACTGGCCTGGAACTCAGGATGAGTGAGCACCATAAGCACCAACCATAATACCTCTAGCACATAAATTCTTATTGTAGTATGCAAAAAACTAAAGCAACTACAAATACCAGCCATAGTTTTAAAGCTATAATAAAACTACCAAGTGTTTAGTGTAATTATTGAACTCTAATAAAATTTGTATTTTAAAGGGACTTTGTTCAACTCAAATAGAGATAAGTAAAAATGGAGTGAAAGAGGAACCTGTCAGGATTGCTGACTTAAAAGTTCATAGAAATAGGGGGCAGGAACAATTGCATTTGCCTCTGGGGATAATTATGCAATTTGACTATGGTAGAGTGAGATATATATTTTTATGATGCTGGATTGGTCTCATACTGGCCAGCTGACTTAGGATAAGATTTTTTTCACCAGATTTCCCTCCCAGCATGATTCCGCTTGGTGGGTCAGTGAAACTTCATTATGTGAGTGACTGGGTGTGCCCATGGCCAGGCCACATATGAATAGTACCATTGAGTAGGGAAGGGGTTTTGCTCCTGTGCCTGTCAGGGACAGGATCTTAATTGATGGCGATGGAGGAGAACAGCGGGTTAGGACTTCCAAGCCTAAAACTGACTTAGATAATTTAAATTCGCTAGATATTGATTAAAATTTATAAGCAGAACTCAAACCAGTGAAGACAACCTCTTGCAGAGGAGAATCACTGGCAACCCTCTGCTGGCGAAGGCCTTTGGCCCCCGCCAATTCTTAGCACATATCCCAAAAATTTGTGGACCAATTGATGGGTGGTTGGCATAGGGGGAAGGGCGCGATTCCAAGTGGTACGCCACTCTCACCTCTCATCTACCACATTGGCTAAGTCACACATGGTGACAAGAGGGACGGCCGCTGGCTTCCTCCCCTTTTTGCTATGAAATGGCAATTACTCCAAGTTAAGCAGCAGAGATTGCTCCTCAAGACTTACAGCTAGAAAAAACAAAGACTTTGCTTGAGTCTCTGAATACATAGTATCATGACTCCACTTATAGACTAAATTCATCTTCATTAACATCTCTTAGTGTTGTGCAACCCAATTGATTGATCCCTCAACCTCCTCTTCAGGATCTTCTTTATTATCTTAATTTAGCTTTGGAAAGTTTCTATAGAAGTGCGTTTCTTGATGACATTTTTACATTGAACTTGGCAAAAATTGAGTACTCCATTCAACTGGTCAGTAAGCCTTCTCTTTAGCCTTATTTTGTGCCTCTTAGAAACGTAAGCTGACTTTTTGATCTTTACAGCATTGCTAATGGTTCTGATGTCTTGACTTCGTCTTAAAAGAGGTTTTGATGTCAAATAAGGACTCCCTAATGGCCAGGAATTCAGTGGATTTCACGGCCAAGGTCATATGAATCAAAAGCTGCGGGTGTGAATTTAAGTGAGCTCAGCAAGATAGTCTTCATGGCAACTAGATACAAGGTATTAGTTGTCCAAAGCTGTTGGGCCTTGAGGTAATACCTGTTTTTGTATTCCACAATTGACATTGACTTCCCTATTTTCCTGTTTTTTAACATTTTTAATATTTTGAACATCATAAGCGCTTTAAAACTTAATTATAAGAACTATCTTGACTTTATACCAAGTGTTATGTTAAGTGTAACTCTAAGCACCCCCTGTGCTTCTCTGCTCAGAGATCTTTGAACATATCGAGATTTATGTTTATCATTGGTTCCTTAATTATTATTGTATAACTGAAGGTTTTTTGCTATAGTTCCCTTGCCAGTAGTGAACTTAGTTTTAAATTTTGGCAGAATTATTTGATTATCTTTTTCCTTAATTTGATAAGCAGGTTTAAAAATATCGCTGGTTTGTTATTACTAAAGTGCGTTATCCCAAAGTAGTTAATGGTTTAAGTTGAGGAAGACATCTTGCCTGCATAATGTTCACATCCTGCTTTAAGAAATCCGACTGGTTTTTGTAGCTTTCCAGTTAAGCAAAAATAATGTTTAGGTTTGTACTAATTTTTGTTTTTACTCTCTAAGAACTCCAGTTTATTTCTAAATTAAGTCACGTTCAGCTCTTTAGTCATTTTTTGCGCTAGTAATTGTGTAGCTCTTTTTAAGTCAATTGTTAAATGAGCTGCTTGCTGTTTCAAAACATTTACATCTTGTACATATTATCCAGTTCCATATTTTCTGGAGGGCTTTTTCCATGGCAAAATTCTATGATATCATCATAGAACTCTCCACAATCGCTTGGTGGTTACCCATAAAATTAGCATCAGTTAATGTAAAGTGGCCTGTCTCTCAGGGGGTGCTGATGGAGAGGGTTGAGTCACTTTCAATAAGTTGTTTTCTCATAGGATGCATTTCCAGGCAATCTGAAAAGTCTATTTTCGTTAAGAGACTTTTTCTCATTGTTCTAACTGTGTCCTACTATGTTGAAGCCTTGACATTACACATAGTTTTGGTTGTTCCCAAGCACATAAGAGCTCCTCTCAACCTCTACTGACAAAATAAGGCTAAGGCCAAATTTTTAACAAAATTATTTTATATCTGTTATGATCATAACTAAATAATAACATCAATATTGCGATATTTTAAAAAGAAGATATTTTATTGTAAGATTATGGTCAGCATATAGTGCTTAAGGTATTTAGGTGCACAAATTAGGACTTGGTTTTAGTAAATCAATAGCTTTCATATGAATATTTTGCATTTGTAACTTAGTTTCAGGGTTGGATGAGTCCAATGCCTTGATTATCTGGATCTTCTGGGTTTTTACACAATCTAACTGTGGAGCTCTGGCCTGTTAAAATTGCGTGGCTGTTTTTCAAAGCCTAATTGTGGCTCCTGTTGTTCTCATGCCATCATGGCTTTTCCAGATGTTTGGGTTTCTTGGTTGTCTCAATTGATGGATTCTAACAAATTTATTTTTAATTTAGTATTATGTTTCTTCCTTGGGTTGTAATAATTGGGTAGTTCTCTTAAAGCAGGGTTTTGTGATTTGTTCATCATTAGCAATTGACCCCAAAGGTTTAAAAGGTCTTCCTAGGGCATCATTTGAACGTTGCGTGCATACTCTTTTGTACTGGTATTTATATTGATTAATCCTCTGACTTCATATGACCAGATTTTAAATTATTACTATGATCAAAAGTTATATAAGAGCCTTCATCTTCATGAGTTTATAAAACTAAAGCTATAAAAGGAAATTGGAATTTGAAAAATAGTTTATATCTTGCTCAAGTTGATTGATCCTCAATTTTTATTCTGCCCAGATGATTCATTAGTACTAAGATTAGTAATATTGTAACTAGGGTTTTCTAAAGGGGTTTTGCATAGGTTAAGTAATTTACCCCTATAGTTGAGCCTTTCCACAACATGGCACATGTGGTCCATTAAATTTAGATTCATCATGTTGGGAAAGTGGCAAATACATAGATAAATCCCCACAAAAGCTTTCTGTGCTGATGCCAACAGCAAAGTCAATGAATACACAAATTAAAGCTGATTTTATAAACTTTGTTTAACTAAGGGTGATATAAAGTGAATAACAGATAAGTTCCATACAACCCATACCTGTTTTTAAATTATAATTGCCATTAATGTAGAGATATAAAGCTAATAAAAGCGTTAAATGGCTGCTCAATTATGTTTACAAGGTCATGACGTTTACATATAAAACTACTGTTCCTACATAATGGGAAGCTATTATCAAAATGAGATGAAGCGAAACGTTACTTGGAGACCCAGTATGTAAGTGCACCTCTAGCATTCTGGAAGATCAGAGAATACAAAATGCATCATTAAGATACTCATGTGAAAAAAAATTAGAGATCCACCTTAAGGACAAGCTTACAAAAATTTTATAACAGGCAAGGAAGCTAAAGATGTACAGCATAAAGCTACCAAGTCCAAACTTTTAACTTGTTTTATCTTAATAAGAAAATTTGAATGCATTAAAGTACATATATATTTGAATTTTTGAATATTATACATTAGATGATAAAAATTCTGAATGGAACCACGTCTAAGAGGACATGGAACTATATATTGGCATAATCTTACCATATGTCATTTGCTTAAAAAAATTATCCCCCAAAAACTACTTCTGAATTTTAGAAGAAACTTCTTTTGAGGACCTAAAAACAGTTGAATAAAATCATATCCCCTTTGCAACCTTTCAAGAAGCATTTATTTCAAGCGAATTAACTGATGATAACTCAGAATGGGATACCTACTTAAAGAAACTACATTGTCAGGAGAGTGTCTGTAACACTCTCAATCCCAGAGAGGTGGTGCGAGATACACAACCACACCGCCAGGGAACCAGTCATTAGGATTATGGTAAACAGGGCACTGCAGAGGTCTCAGAGACAAAGTAACCCAGGGCAAGGGTGTACAACGCGGTGTATAGTAGTTGGTAACAAAATAAACAACATCACTTGGGCAGACCACAAAGTGCAGTTCATAACCAAATGAAGATCTGTGCTGGAGTGCTTGGGTGCCTCAGTATGGAGAGGACCAGGGGTCCCAGCGGTGCAGCAGATCCAGTAGTTAATTTTGTGTTATAAAACGGCCAACTTTGTAAAGACATCCCCAAGGAGGTCTGCGCACAGGTTCTCCCAAGGAACCATATTTAGTAAAACGTAAACTAACGGGGATTTTATTAAGGAAGATGACCACCAAGGAAAGTTGGTTTCAAGAACCATACTTTAAACAATAGATGGTGAGTCTACAATTGGGATAAATGGTGCCAAGCCTAAGAGAACCAATAAGCGCACCCTACCATCAGCCGGGGTAAAGTAGCTCAAGATTGACCAAACTTATATTATTGATTGCAGGCTAAATTGTCCCAATATGGAAGTGTTGAAACTTTAATGGGTTTCAAACCCCCGTTCTCTGAGCAACTGAACTGAACCATAGTCATTAGGAAATAGCTATTGCGTTTTTAGTGCCCTTGATGTAATGCAGGGCTGAGCATCATGCACATCCCCTGGACCAACCTGATCATATCTATCCTGCACACAGCGTTAGTCCAAGGATGCTTAAAGTCAGGAAGGTCCTGAAGCTTGACCTTTTTAGACTCCTGACGTCCTGAATTATCTTGGCAGTTGGTTCTTTCAATTATATCATGTAACCATGTCATTACCATCTTATTCTTTTTAGGCTCCAATCCCCTCTAGGGGCATTTTCAAGAAAAAGTTCTTGTGGGCAGGGGCCAACTTCATGGCGGCGATGGCTTGCCTAGACTTGGATCCTGCGGCCTCATGGAAACGCTTGTGGAAGACTATAATTAGATCTTGGGCATGGGTGCAGTCACGTGCTGGTATCCAACTGTTCTCCGCTGCATCAAATCCCTTCCAGGATACAAGATACTCGAGTCTTCTTCTTACCCAACGGGAGGCTACTATCTTCTCCACTTTCCACTCTGGCACCCCATCCACGAGATAAGCCTCAATAGTCTTTGGTGGGAGGCCCTAAAACAATGTAAGCTTACTTTCATGGAAGGCTGAAAAGATCTTTAATGAGGGAGAGATCCAGCTGGTATGAGGCGTGGCATACCTTTATGACAAGGCGGTAAGGATCAATCCTCTTTGGTCCCAGATTCTTGCATGGTTGTTTGATTGGGATGTTTTTAGCATCCATCATCATAAGATCTCCTTTCTTGTACGCTGGACCAACTCATCTCTTACCATCAGCGTTCTCCTTGTAAGTTTGCATGGCCGCATCCAAATTGGTATTCACCCCTTGGTACACTTTCTTTGATTGTCTTTGCAAAGTCCACCACAGCTTCCACCTTGGATCCACAACTGAGCTCCACGTTGAAGGCGAGGTTGAAGCCATAGTTGGGGAAAAATAGTGGACAACCAATAGATGCACGTTGGGCGTTATTATAGCTGAATTGGGCCATGAGGAGATGGGAAACGCAATCTGAATGATCTGCGGCAGTGTAACACCGCAGGAACTGTTCTAAGCACTTGTTCACTCGTTTAGTATGAACATCTGATTGGAAGTGATAGGCAGTTGAACGGCAGGGGCAAATCTGAAAAGTCTTACACAACTCTTTCCAAAAGACAGAGGTAAACTGGGGCCCATGATCGCAAATTTTTTCTTAGGGGACCCCATAAAGAGAAAACACATGAGAGACAAAGAGCCTAGCCATCTCAGCTGCGGTTACCATGGTTCTGCAAGGACAAAGTGGGCGAACTTTTTAAAATCGGTCCAACACTACCATGTCGGCATTGTAGCCATCAAATGCAGGAATATCCACTATGAAATCACCTGATAAGGAAGTCCAAGGCCCTTAAGACTATTGAACTGGTACCAACAACCCTGCAAGGGGCTGGAAATTCGGCTTCATTTGATTGCAGACCAGGCACTCCTTACAATACCTGGCCACCTGCACGGCTAATCCCTTCCATTTGCAAGTGCGGCAAATTAGCTCCAGAGTCTTTGCCTTCCCAGCATGACCAACGGTGATTCCGTCATGATAATCCTGTATGATTTCCAGGCGAAGTGGTATGGCGGGAACCCATAAGCTCCCTTGAAACCACACCATCTCATACTTCACGTGGTAACCTCTGGTAATGTCCTCCTGATTTAACTCACTCTTGTCAAGGACCATAGTATACTTGGCCAACAAAGGCTGTGAAAGGAATACCTTTTTGGACATACCATATTCCTCCACATTTTCCAGAGGAGCAAGCGCTGGCCCGTAGGCTAAGGGAAAAGGAAGTTGTGACACAATCTTACCCTGTGGAATAACCAATTGGGTGTTATGTACCTCTACCTCCTTAGGGTTGAGAGCTAGTTCAGTATTTTGGCTCAATGCATCCGCCAAACCATTCTCCTTGGCCTTTGTAAACTTATAAGAAAATGCAACCTAAGCCAGGATTTCATTCCAGTGGGTCTACCATGGGGTCAATACATGGGTGCGTAGTAGTAAAACAAGGATTGGTGATCTGTACGTATGCAGAAGGGTTGGGATGAGCTGCGCAAATTATGACGCAAGTAAGTCAGCTCCTCAACCACTGTAAATAACTCTTTATCATATACAGCGTAGTTTAACTCGGGAAGAGACATCTTCCTGGAAAAATATCCCACCGGATTCTCTATTACATCTTCACCTACTTGTAATAGGGCCGCCGCTATGGTGAAGTTGAAGGTATTAGAAGTTACAATGAACTCTTTATTGGGATCAACATGGCGAAGGATGGACGTGGACAACAGGGTGCACTTTACCGCTTGGAAGGCATCCTGCTAAGTTGGGGACCACTAGAGCACTTTTGCTCCAATCACCTTATAAGGGCGCCGCCACTTCAGAAAGATTTGGTGTGAATTTCTTAAGGAACGTACATGTCCCAAAAAACTCCTCAATTCTTTGACCAAAGTTGTGGTGGGTCACTCTTGAATAGTCTTATCCTTGTCTGGAGTTATCATGTGGCTTTGGTCAAACACGACGTTGCCCAGGAAGGTTACCTGGGACTTAAAGAACTCACGCTTACTGATTTTTAGCGTTAGGTTGGCTGCCCTTAACCTCTCCATCACTTGCTGAAGGTGTATTGCATGGGACTCTTGATTGGGGGAAAACACCAGTATATCATACATGTAAGCTATCACGCACATACCCAGAAGATCCCCAAAGCTGCATCTATACGGCAGTGAAAGATAGCCTGGGCGTTTTCAGCCCAAAGGGCATAACCAGAAATTGGAAAATCCCTTTTCTGGTGTGGAATGCAATTAGCCACTCCTGGCCCTTCTAAGTCTGGATCTAATTGAAGGCATTTAAGCAGTCCAGTTTGTTTAAGACTTTCGCCTTCTCCACATAGTGAGCAATCTTAGAATCTAACGGTATGGGATGCAAGTCTGGTACTGTGACGTTGTTGAGAAACCCATAGTCTACACATGGGCTTAAGGTATTATCTGACTTTTCCACAAAGAGAAGTGGAGAGCATACCAAGGAGGTACGCTGAAATACCGCGCCTTTAGCTAACTGATCTGCAACTCAAACGTCTAAAGCAGCTTCCTCTCATACAGTCAAAGGGTAAATGAGAGAAGATATACGCATCAGATTAACAATAAGCTTGAACTCGCAATAAAACTCTGAATGAGCTGGTATTACATTGGCTGAGGCCACATCAAACAAAGATCGCACCCCTCCAAACAGGAAGGTAAAGGAACCTCCAAATTCGGCTTCAGCAACGGAACAAGACTGAGTGTGTGGATATTGGGCCAGTGGTGAAAATCGCCCTGAAAGTTCACTTCAGACAAAGGTACAACTAATTCATGACCATTCTGTAAAGTTAAGGACAAGGTATTGTTTTTTAAGTTGGTTCCTGACGTCAAACTTTCGCCACCACTCTAATCCCAAAATAATGGAGTGCAGAAGGTTTTTGATGGATTAAAAGCGATCTGCCAAATGATATCTGCTAACATGATAATCCATTAACCTCAGAACCTTTAGCGTGGGAATACCTTTGGAAGCCCCCTAACCATACCACCTGTCAAGTAATTCAACTCAAAATAGTCATCTAGGTATTGGACAATAAAATTCTCAGAGGCTTGTATTCACCAAATTAGTTGTGCTGATTTTCACTAAAGGGGATAAAAGGGTAGCATTCACTAAAAATATTCATAATGGTCTTTATTTAAAGCATAAAACGCCAGCACCTCACCAGAAAATTCTTCATCAGGCATACAAATGCCCCCAGGATAGGTTTTTGCATCAAAAAATTGAGAGGTATAATAGGCCACTCTTAATACTGAGACCACATATCTCACCATATCTTAAGCATTTGCATAAACATTTTTATATTGCAAAAGTAGCTCCTTTTCCACCGCCTGTGTTCTGCGGATCATGGTAGAGGCCAAGCGTGGGTTCTCTGGGGTGATCTGGTATACTGAAACGGGCTCCAAATTAGAGCCAAAAAGATTTGCTATTTGGCTCATTTTTATATAAGGAACTATCATCATAAAACGCGTTTTGGGCTGTGAACGACCCTATACTCAATTTGGCGGCGGGTTGTGCATTGTTATCCAGGGCCATCACCACCAGGCCCTTTGCTGATGATCCCACCTGCACCGTCCAAATGCAGTTCCAAGTTGAAATCGTTTTAATAAAAGTGTTTTTAATAAATTCTGGGGAGAAATGAGGAATTACAACACATGGATTGCAAAACGTCCAAATCCATCAGGTATGAGCATGTTGGGTTGGTACTTCCCGTTGTAGGTAGCAATAATTACGCCAATACATACCAACCATTGGCAAAATGAGAAAACGGTGGTGAGCCCCACTGTGACTGTGACCAACAGCTGGTGCACCCAATCCACACTTCACAAAAGTCCCACACGGATAATTCTAGTGCACATAAAATAAGTAGGTTGGTCGTCTAATGTCAGAAGTGTGTCTGTAACTCTCCCAATCCCAGAGAGGTGGTGCAAAATACACAGACACACCACCAATGAACCAGTCATTAGGACTATGATAAACAGGCCACTGCAGAGGGTGCCAGAGCTAAAGTAACCCAGGGCAAGGGTGTACAACGCGGTGTATAGTAGTTGGTAACAAAATAAACAACATCACTTGGGTGGTTGAACAGTCAAGTTTGACTCAATCGTTGCATATTGGCTCAAATTCAGATTTTCTGAATCTGAGCCAATTCGTTTTTAAAAGGTTTTTTATTCGGTTGTTTTGAGCACTGGGTTGTGCCTCACCCAAATTGTAGATTAGGCTTGTGAGAGCCTAATCTAAAAATTGGGTGAGGCCCCCAAAGCGCTGCCTTTATAAGGCGCGCCTGTCCATTCTGAAGTTCACTTCAGAATTTTCACCCTAGCATGTCCCTTTCCTGAGGAGCATTGTTGGTTGCTCCCCAGAAGAGCTCTGATAGGCGGGTCATTTTATTATACAGGATAAGATAAAGGTTGTTTTGGGGTTTGCATACCTCGCTTACCCGTTGGTCTTATCCCCCATCGAGGGTTTTATTGTTTAGGTTGGCTTTAGACCAATCCCCCAGAGGATTTTGCATAACCAACTAATAGTAGGTGAATGTTTGGCACTGTTGGTGCCCCAAACCTCTCCCTACTCAGTTAGGCTGCTTCAGTTGACTGTTGGTGCACCAAAGTATTGTTCAATTATATGGCGGTTAGAACTGGAGGTTTTCAATCTGTTACATTATTCTTAAGTCACTGTGCGCTGCACACTGCCGATCCTCAGTTTGGTCTGACCTCAGTGGTCACTTGGTCCCAGTTGTCAAGGAACCAGAACCGGTGGGAGCCAGTGACTGATGGCCAAACCTGGATCCAAAGTGACCATCAGTTCAATTTCCCAGTGGGCAGGAGGGCCCACCAGGGATTCAGCAGCACTGAGGGGACCTGCTCCAGCAGGGCTCCCTCACCTGCAGATGGTCCACCTGGAAAGGGGTCAGACATCCAGCCATGCTGCACTGTGCACCCCTCTCGCGTTTTCTTTGGTGAAAGTGCGAACCCAATCAGGATGGGAAGACCATCGCCAATGGGAGCTCAGGAGGGTGGACACAATGCAGTCAAGTGCTGGGCATGCGGCCTCAGGCTGGGGCCGTTCAGCCACTCTGGACTGCACACCCCTCTCACATTTTCTTGGTGAAAGCGCCTTCCCAGTTGGGATGGGAAGACCATCATCAATGGGAGCCTGGGAGGGGGCGCGACACAACCATGTGCTGGGTGTGCATCCTCATACCGGGTGGGCTGATTTTGGCATCCCAGTCCCAATTCGCCCTCACCATTTGTTTTTTCCTCAGGGGCCCAGAGTTTATCTAGCTAATTTTCCTGTTGCTTGAGGCAACTCTCCCCAGGAAGCCCTCATCGTGGCAGCCTTCTGCTGTGGGCTCCTCTTCAGGGAAGGGCCTTTCTCTAGCGGGGGGTGATGTAATGGTTGAGTTTGACTTTATTGTTGCATATTGGCTCAAATTCACATTTTCCAAATCTGAGCCAATTCGTTTTTAAAATATTTTTGGTTCATTCATTTTGGGCGCTGGTTTGTGCCTCGCCCAAGTTGTAGATTAGGCTTGTATGAGCCTACTCAATAACTTGGATGAGGCCCCCAAAGCGCTGCCTCTATAAGGCGCGCCTGCCATTTCTGAAGTTCACTTCAGAGTTTTCACCCTAGCATGTCCCTTTCCTGGGGAGCATTGTCAGTTGCTCCCCAGATGAGCTCTGGTTGGCGGGTCGTTTTATTATCCAGAATAAAATAAAGGTTGTTTTGGGGTTTTCATACCTCGCTTACCTATTGGTCTTTCCCCCATCAAGGAGTTTTTTATGTAGGTTGGTTTCAGACCAATCTTCGAGAGGATTTGGCATAGCCAACAATTAGTAGGTAAATGTTTGGCGCTGTCTGTGCCCCAAACCTCTCCCTACTCAGTTAGGATGCTTCAGTTGACTTTTGGTGCACCAAAGTATTGTTCAATTATATGGCAGTCAGAACTGGGGGTTTTCCATCTGTTACAGGTGGACCACAAATTGGGGTCCATAACTAAGCGAAGATTTGTGCTGGAGTGCTTGGGTGCCTCAGTTTGGAGGGGACCAGGGGGCCCAGCGGTGCACCAGATCCAAT
The DNA here is from genome assembly GCA_022478985.1 of Massospora cicadina. Taxonomy (NCBI): domain Eukaryota; kingdom Fungi; phylum Entomophthoromycota; class Entomophthoromycetes; order Entomophthorales; family Entomophthoraceae; genus Massospora; species Massospora cicadina. The sequence continues at coordinate 56,688 of JAKSZP010014684.1, forward strand.
ATATAATTTTATGTAAATAAAATGGCTAACGTTGTTAGAGACCTCTCCAAGGAGGTACCGCAAAGGTTTGCCCAAGGAACCTTATTTAAAAAATGTAAAATAACGGGGAAATTTTATTGAGGAAGATAACCAATGAGTAAAGTTGGTCTAAAGAACCATACTTTAAACAATAGATTGTGAGTCGTTGATTGGGGAAAGTGGTGCTAAGCCTAAGCAAACAAATCAGCGCAAACTTCTTTTTGGCCAGGATACTGTAGCTTGAGATTTACCAAACTCAAATTATTGATTGCAGGCTGAGCTGTCCCAATTTGAAAAGGTTGAAACTTAAATGGGTTATAAACCCACATTCTCTAAGCAACTGAACTGAACCATTGTCATTAGGAAAATAACTAGTTTGTTTTAATGCCCTTGCTGTGATACAGGGATGAGCATCACACACATCTCCCAAAACAATATAGACATATCTAGCCTTCACCCAGCATTAGTCCAAGGTATGCTTTAAGTCAGGGAGGTCCTGAAGTTTGACCTTTTTGGACTCCTGACATCCAGCCTTATCTTAGCAATTGGTTCTCTCAATTATGTCATGTAACCATGACATACAATCATCAAAGGCTAGTAAAACTTAGACAGTTTTTGCATTTTAATTTGTATCTTTTGTGAGCCTTAGACACAAAAGCACTATTTGGCAGACTCAAGGACAATTTTGGAAGATTATAGGAGACGCTTTCCTGTTGAAGAAAAGGCTCTCTATTTTGACACTTAAAGAAGTTGAACCTGCCCTGAAGCACATGGAAAGACATTCTTAGATTTTTGCCTAGAAACTCCAGTCAGAAGCTATGATGAGCCAGTCCATTCTGGAAAGTATTATAATCAAAATTCAAAATAGACCATGTTTAGGAGAAAAGGTTAAAATTCTCAACCCAGGGTAAAAAAGGCTTTTTGACTAAATTAGGGAAGCAATAAAAGCCCTTACTTATTAAGGTGTTTATTTTTTATTGATGGTCTTGGAGGATGTGGTAAAACCTAATGTCTAAATTTATAATGGAAAATGGCTGGAGGTATTTATGGTGAATTTAATGTCTGATGAAAATCAACAGAGTCATCCTCAGAGTTAAATTAAAGAACATTGATAGAATTCCTCAAGAAGTAGAATTTCCCTCTAAAACTACATCTTATAATAGAGTTTTGATGGGACGACGTTGATTATGGCAACAACAAAAGGTCAAAGCTTTGTACTGGAAATTTTCATGGATTGATGAGAAAGATCTTACTTGAAAAGTACTAAGTTTTTTGCTTCAACTCAATATGTCTGCAAACAATATATATTGAATTAAAGCTCTAAAGAATTTAGGATCTTGATTTATCATCTAGATTCAAGTTTTGAGTTATAACTTGTAGCAATTGATAATTGTATATGTATTTCTTAAGGTCAGGGTTTAAGGAAGTCCGCTATGATGATGGTTGAAATCTTATTTCTCCAATGAGACTTAATTGTTGAGTCAATGAAATTTGGGATAATTTCAATAAAAGCTATATTTATGCTATTTATTTAGTAAGTTTAGGTTCCTTTGATCCACTAACGCATTAATTACATGATGCCAGTAATCTATTAGGCCTTTTTGACGCTAAACTATTAAGAAATCATGTTGTTTTTGCTGAGTACTATATATCAAATGAGGGTACATTCCATTTTCCCTAGCTTAAAATATTCTATTTATTTTGGTTTGACCTACAAAATAAAGCTCATTTTCACTTTTAATAACATATCCTAAAATTTATTTACTTAATTTTTTCATTTCTGGGCATCCTAGCATGGCTGGCCATGGAGGGGGCAACATTTTTGACTGACGCTTTAGTTTAGCGTTTGTTTCACAACCACCCATCTGAAGTATTGGAAACTTCAAAACGCCCTAAGATAGAGACTTTGGGAATTTTGGGGTGCACTGATTTCCCCATAAAAATTGATATGCACTGGTGAGAGCGCTCAGAGAGCTGCCAGGTGAGAGAGGCCAGTGGCGTTAAAAAGTCCGCCACACCCCACCCTAATAGGGTTTATATCTGTACAAATGGCACTTCATGTGTTATTTCCCCATCACATTAAACTTAGGGTTTTTATACTACTGTTTTGATATAGTTCAGCTTTCTATTTTGGTTTCCAACACAATATGGTCTTCCAGGTGATTGAGGAAACTCTCTTCTTGTTCAGGTTTGCATATGTTGAGTTAACTCACAAGGCCTTAGGAGCCTTGTTTGTTACATTATTTCCAAGTCAACTTTCTCTTGGTGGGTTGTGCACCAGACAGCCTGCAAGATGGCCTGGTATTGTCCCATACATTGCTTTGGAACTACAAATCATCCTTGCTGTTTTGCTGGCTTTCTGGTGAGGAGTATGAGAAAGTTTGGAGGTTGTCAGCTGGACATCTGGAAGTTGAGGCCTCTTGCGCCCACTATAAGTTTAGGTTAACATTGATGCTTTCTGGGAACCTTGGATTTCTAATCAATTCTCTTCAAGCTTTCCTTCCTGAAAAGTCACCTATTGGAAAATTTCCATCTTTTAATTCCTTTTCTTGGTGATCCTGGGTTGCACACGCTGAGATCTTGGTTTTTAAGGCGTGATGTAATTATTAGTCTTTGTACATGGCTTTCCTAAGGTCGGAGCTTAGAAAATCTGCTATGAAGACAGTTGTGATCCCATTTTTACAATGAGACTTAATTGTCAAGTTGATGCGATTTAAGATAGTTTTAAATAAATATCTATTTTCTAGTATATTTTTTGGTAAATTTAGGTTCCCTTAATCCACCAGGGTACTGATGCCAAGATTCAAGTAATTCATTAGGCCTTTCAACACCTAATTAATCATTAATTCATGTAGCTATTCTAAATTACTATTTATTGAGTGAGGGTATGTTCCTTTTTTCTCCTAAATTAAATTCTATACTTTTGGTTTGTTTTCAAAATAAAGCACATTTTCACTTATATAGCGCTTTCATGAATTTATTTACTCAAATTAATCGGTTCTGGGGGCCCTGACATGGCTGTCCAGGGAGGGGAGCAACAATTGTAGGCTGCTAAATTAGTTAAGCGTTTGTTTTACTACCAGGGGGTTGAAAGAGAATGAAACAAGGGACACTCTTTAAGATAAGAATTTTGTGCAAGTTGGGGGTGCACGGATTTCCCCATAGGATTGCTATGCACAGGTGAATGCACTTGGAAAGTTCTCAAGGTGAAAGAGGTTGGCGACATTATAATGTACACTGCAACTTGACCTAATAGGGCTATATCTGTATAAATGGTGCTTTGTGTGTTAGTCCCTAGAACGCCCAAATTAGGGTTTTTGAACTACCTGTTTTGGTATGGTTTGGCCATCTGTTTTGGTTTTTGATGCAACCTAGTATGCCAGATGATTATGGCAATTCTCTTTCAATAAAGGTTTGCATATGTAGGGACCATCTAGTACTAAAAAAAAGGTTTGCATATGTTGAGTTAATGCACAAGATCTTTGAAACCTTGTTTAATACACTTTTTCTACACAACTAAATATAAAGGAGAAGGAAGAAATCTTTAATAGGGCAGCACTTACCTGACTTTCAAACTATTATCAGATCGCACTAAAGCTCATGAAATTCATTAAGTAGTGCTCACTACTAGGGCGCCCAAGTTGTTTTTAAATTGATTTGTCTATTGCAAAATGGAGAATTCTAGCCAAGATGGCCTTAATAGTGGATCTGAAAGTGTGAATCATTTAATTTAAGACTGAAAAGATAATAAATGCCTCCATTGCAACCCAAGAGTTAAGCTATCAGAGCTACCCTTGAATTTTTTTACCAATTGTTAATCAATATTAATAGTGTTTACACACCAATATTAGTAACACTATAAAAAATTACTGGAGGACATTTATGCTGCTGGAAGTCATTCTTCTCAAAATCATGGTACACAATACCCTCCACTGTGAGAGATTTATTTACTTCAGTTCATTTACCAATTAAATATTGGCAACAGGAGTCAATATCTTTGTCTTTTTACAGCCAGCTTTGCATCATTTTATAACAAATCATGGGAATGCATCATCGTGAAATCCCAATCATTAGGACTAGCTCAAGAATTGCATGCCAATATGGCTAATTTTTATGAGGTTGCCTTGATTTTAGTTTTGAATAGCATAGAAGCAATATTATCTAATTGTCAACTTATTAATGAAATCTGAAGTCAAATTTAACCTGCTAGATGAAGGATTAACTAATTATCAAAAGATTAAATCAACCAACATTTTACATTATCATATTTTTGTATTAAAATAATTAAGGTTAATTTATAAATAAAACTCAGTGGTATAATTCTGATTACAATTGATTGTTAACTTTAATATAAAAAATTCTGTGTTACAAAGAGGAGTACTAGGCCTACCTGTTCAAAAGCATATTTAAGGGAGAACAAGGACCTCTGGGGCCCCCTGGACCACCTGGAACATCTTTACCCGTCTCTGATGATGATTTTAAAAGAGTCAATATTATGCCCCTTCTTCCTATTTTATGTTCTCAGTTTAAAACATTGCTAAGGCTATTAAAGTTTGACTGAGTGGATGACATGTGGATCCACAAAAACCCTAGATGCATTATCTAGAGAAATGGATAACTTACGTTCACTTACTCAGGTTAGTAATGACTGTTTAGATAAAAGATAACAAAAGTATGCAGAACTAACTACTTGTGCCAGCAGTTATTAATCTCATCTTGATGCTCAACAACATGAATTACCAACCCTACAAGATAAGCTTACATAGAATTAGAAAAATAGCAGTTTTATACTGATACTGGAGAGAAATTTAAGACAATATATAAGCTATGACTAATATTAAATAAGAATGCTTAACGCAAGTATCCTAAGACTAAAATTTCTAATGTTACACCTAGTAAAGATGTTAATACTCTATTGGTTGCACTTTCTACTAACTTTAAGTCTATCTTTAAATTAAATTTCATAATTTTTTCTAGTAAGTACTGCTAATCCTTTTTTCCTATGAAAGTTCTATGGAAGAAGCAACCATTTGACAGAAGGTTAAGAATATTCATTTTGTTTTGATAGTGCTGCTAGAGAATGTACCCGTAACTTTAAGAATACTAAACTTAGTATCAGGTGTAGACTGCCCTAATCCAAGAATTTAGAAAGCAATCAAGCACTTTTAATCAAAAACACAGCTTTTTGGCTATCCAGTTATAAAATGAGGAACTGTAGTTGAGTTCTCTAGATGTTTTTATGCTGGTGCATAACCTTAAGTTTAAGCAATTATATCACTCTTGAAATTGCAATCACAGCAGTAATTTCAGCATTGGAAGCTAATTCCAATATTTAAGTATATATTATTGACCTTGGGCAAAGATTTACCAATATCAGTGATTGGATAATTTTTAAATGTAATTCTAATCCTATTATGGCTAGATATATAATTTCTTAAGATTAGTCAAATCAAACTTAATTTTACACCATTGAAACAAGAAAAGATGCTCAACTAAGGAGCAATTGTTACAAAGTGTTATGTCATAATGCAAAACAGTGCTATAAGATAGAGCTGATGAGGCAAAAGAGGAGTCAGCATGAAAGATGAGGCTCTTCATGCTGAAAATAATTTTTGGCTTAACATGAAAACTTAACTTATAATGTTACCCAATCTATGGAAACTATTTAACAATAGCTAGCAGTAACCAATAAAGACTCTTACTTTTCTTATTTTTCTTTAGATGAACCACCTATGTTTTTGACCTTACCACCACAATATAAAGATGGTTGTTTGAGTTCCAGTTAAGATATATAATACCTGTTATGGTAATTGACGATTTTTCTCCTGTCAAGATTTTATCTTCTTAATTTATAACGAATCAGAATTGCTCTACACCTTCTTAAATATGGAGTATGGTACTTCCACATATAAAAGCACCCAATCAGTTGGAGCATATGTTTTAGTTGGGTTGACCAAACATCTGGCTATTATATTCTTGAATATTTAATCTCCTATTTTAACTAACAATTAGATAGTAAAAGTGACGAGGCATAGTATTTCAGAAAATGGGCCCTGATTTTAAATGTAGTTGCCTACCAGAGCAATTTACCATTAATCAAATCCCTAAATCCCCACCACTGCAACTCTCATTCCCTCAATTCATATCCATTGACACCATGGCATCAAATATCATATCTCCTCCTAATTAATTTAGTCTACTATTTTCTTTGCCCCGTTCTGGCATAAAATCATTGACAATAGGGACTTATATTTATTATGACTATCTACCAGTAATTAGACTACATAAAACATATAGAATCTTTTATGAAAATGCCTTGAGACCTAGTTATTTTCTTTCTGACCCATTTAAGACATTATAATCTTAGTCTACCATTCTTTGGTACTTCTTAGTAACCAGGAAAGCACCAATGAGAACTCTGGTAGAAGTAGATATAATGGTGTAATTGTCAGATGGAAGAGGATCTTTTTCCTGGAGAATCTGAGAGTGCCAATCTAGAAAGTATATACTAGCAAGCTTTGAGACACTGCTTTATCTGATACTACAGCATGCTCCCTTATTTTCTTTAATTAAAACTTTAATTTTGTATACAAGGTTTTTTCTGTTAGTTTTTGATCAAGGTTACTGTCCTCATACAGTACCTTGTATTTGGTGTGTGTTTGGCATGTGTGCAGAAAATATGACGCCGCTGCACCAATTTTCAAATGTGGTGCTCACTACAGTGGACGTCACCTTTTTCTAATGAGACAATTGTTATTTGTATAAATTCTAACAACCCTGTTGTAAACTCCCTCATGGCGGAGCTAGAGCAACCCTCTGATGCAGTAGTGGCTGGCCATGAGACCTCACCAAGTTATTCTTTGAGTTTTAAAAGCCCTGAAGACTCCTAGTGCAGGCAACTTTGAGGGATGAAGGCCTATGGTACTTCCCCCACCACACTAGGGCTGTGAAAATTCAAGCACCACCAAATGTGAGCCTGACCAAGGTTTAGGTGTAGTTCACACTACCCCAAAAATGACATATACCCGCCCTGTTTAAGTACTGGAAAGACTGTCTGCCCATCTAGGACAGGCTATATGCCTCTCATCCCCCTTGCAGGAGACAAGACCCAATGACCCAGGTTTAAGTCCTGAGGGGGAGAAGCTGAAGCCCTCCCCTTTGTCACCTGCTTTTTAGTGGATTTGTGCTCTCTGGTCCCTTTTTTCCAGGAAGCCTTGGAGTCCTTTTTGGATCAAATGCAATTTTCTTGCATGATCACTTTTGCCACCATCTGGCTCATGATGACTAAACTGGTAGCTATCTGAGCTTCAGGCCAATTCAGCTAACCGCAACATTTATTTTAGGCAGGTGCACCAAAGCGCAGCCAACCAGGATTGCCCCCTCCCTTATCCTGGGGTCTGCACCCACGCAAACCCAGCTTGGAAGTAAGCTGTTTGACAGGTGCCATGCCTGACTTGTACTCCCCCTTACTTTCTATATTCTCCCCTCAGGCTGTGGTAGACACCCACGTGAACAGGTAGGCAAGTCATCACTACCATCTCGCACTTCTTTCAGGACACTACAGGACCTGACAAATGTGCCTCTCTAGGTTCTAATGATAGCTACTCACTCATGTTTCATGGGCTTTCCCCAGTTTTACCACGGGGAGTCCCCAGCTCACCTTATCTAGCTCCCCTCACCAATTATTCTGATGAGCTTATTTGGGTATGAGAAAACGTGAATGCTCACAGTGGCCTGCTTTCCAATATAAAACTAGGTCAAAATCAACAAGTGAAAGACTTAGTAAAGGATTTGGATATAGCTGTCCCCTCCATTACCAATTTTTACTAGGAGCTTGACTCCTTACATAAGGAACTAAAACTCAGGGAAAAACAGTAAGGTCTTAAGTTAATGAAAAAAACGCCTTTAAAAGCGGACTATCAGGCTGCTAATCAGACTTTAATAATATGGAAATCGCATAAAAGTTGGAACGCCGCCATTTTTCTGAAAGTTAAACTAATTTATTATGGAAATTTGGCAGGATATTTTCAAGCGCCTCCAGGTCGAAGTTGCTTTAGAAACCCTTCTGATGGAAAAGCATGTTGAGAGAGAGGAGGCACAAGTTATAGGTAACTTGCCAGCTGTTTTCCCATTTGTTTGGACCATTGGAGCTTCTTTGCACCCTGATGCTACAGCAGCTCAAAGCTGTGTCACTCCTACTGCTCATCTAGGTAACCAAGGAAGTCAGACAGTGGCATCGCAAGCCCTTCAGCCCTGCAGCTATGAAACTCAATTTTTGGTTACCCCTGTTAATTTACCAAATTCACCAAGGAGGCAAACGTTCAAGATTTTTTGGATTTATTTTATATTAGTATGGGCAAAGAATATGAGACCACTAAGTTGGCGGTGGTAATAACTCTTTAGACTATCAAAGTCAGGAGTTAGTTAAAAAAATAAAGAAGGCTGCCATGACTTACTTCAACGCCAGAGATCTTATTATTAAAGAGTTTTGCGGAGCTAAAATAATGTCCACTTGGAAGATGGAAATCCTTAGTATCTCTTTTAAAAAAAACAACCTATTCAATTGTTTTCTGAACATTTGTATTCAAATACACAGATGTTGTCCAGATTCAATGTTGTAAATGATTTTGATGCCCAGATCGCTCTTCGCCATGACTGCAAGCCCTACATGGACTTGTATAGGGTTCTGATACCAGTACTGAACAAGTAGCATGATTTCACCCAGATAGTAAATTATCTTCACTAATGCGCTGTCACTTTTAGGGCGCCTAACCAAAGTCTGTGGGAGACTCGCGACTCACAATCCTGGGTCATCTCACTGAAGCAAGAACTAGCTCAGACTTTTGGTCCTTGGTTTAGTAAAACCATTCTTACATGAATCATTGTTTGACTATTGTAAGAACTTGAGGCATTATGAAAATTATTGACAAAGTTAAGCTCTAGACCCAAAGTTAAATTAGGAACCCCAAGGATGACAGAAACTTGGGAAAATTCAGGGCCGATTAGAACTTGGATTTTTTACCTCCACCTCCTCCCAAAAATCTCAAGTAAGAAAAACTCTAACACCACCTTCCATCCAGTGGAAGGCAATCAATAATGTGCCGCCTCTGGCGGCTCAGCAAGTAATAGCAGATGATCTGGTTGCCATGACAAACTGCTCCTTAGCAGTATGCAAAGTTGAGTTGGTACCACAAAATCTATTTAAGCTTTATGTTTAACAGCTATAATAACAAGAGCTTTTGGTTAACTCTGATGATATCCCTAAATTGAATTGGGTCTAAGTGGCGACACAAATTGAGGTTTTAAAGAAATCTGGACCTCAATTAGGTGAAGTGATTCAGTATTGTTTAAATCAAGTGGACACCTTAGACATCCATGCAATACATTCTGCAGATGCCTTTTTCTCTAGATGCTCTTATATTGATATTACAGTACATAAGCTCAAATTTAGGGCGATTGTGGACACTGAGGCATCAGTTAAGAATGTGTTCACCAAATTAGTAAATAAATTGGGCCTTGCGCTGGACATATACATTGCAAAATCTATGGTACAGCAGGCCCCATACCACCATATCTGATGGAGCTTATAATGCTTTGCCGCTGCAGTTTGGCTAACTGGTAATATCTGCTCTAGTCATTGTTTTTCTGAACCAAAACTACGACTTTCTTGTCTAAACATCATTTATGAGGACTCATTGAGTCAAGTCTAATCTTAAGAAAACATGACGGAAATACTTAAAAAACACTTATACTAATTTACAAATGGAAAGATGAGGCCTTTGCGCCTTAAAGACAGGGTATAGTTAACCTCTCATATCAGAATGGCTATATGCCAATTAATTATCAGTGGCTGCGTGGACATACTCAGTGTTTACATAATTAAATTAAATGATCTAAGACTATTCCACTACGCACTAACCGTAGTCTGGCCATTGTGATGGGTCATCAAATTATTGTGGGGAATAAAATTAATTTAGATAATTTCCTGAGTTTTTATGGCAACTTATTTGCGCCATCTTGTCATTCTAATTCTGAACTGGCCGCCACGCTCAGGATTGTTCTCCCTGACCATGGTAAAATTCAGTTGTTGCTAGCTAATCAATATGCGTACCCTCTTCAGATAAAGTGATATCAAATTGTTGTTTTAGTGCATCTATACTAGATTTAGAAGTTTGAAATGTTTAAGAATTTAATCAAATGATAATAAGCCTTAACACTGTTAAAAAGGTATCCATTCGCTCTGGTACCTTAGGAAAGCTCTCTCAGGTTTAATGGAGGAGGAGAAGGACCAAGCGCTGGCCCTTTTTTAAAATTAAGCATTATTTTTACCAAAAAATGATTGTGATTTGGGTTTTGTAAATGACGTGCTACACCATATAAACCAGTAAATTATCTGCCAAATGTGCCTTCATTTAAATTAGCTGCTTAAAGGTGGCAGATAAAGTTGTTAACACTGAAATTAGTCAGCTAGTGCAACATGGGATTTTAGTGCCCACCAAGAGTCCTTTGGCCTCCCCAGTGTTAGTTACTAGAAAAAAAGGATGGTTGAAACCACGTAGTAATAGACTATTGCAAGCTCAATAATATTAACAAAAAAAAGGTACAAATTCTTTACCACTGATTGATGATGCACTAAACCTCTTGGGCGGCACACAATACTTTCCAGCCATGGATTTTATTTCTGGCTATTGGCAGATCAAGCTATCCACAGTAGATCAGGAAAAATGCGCCATGATTATGTTTCAGGGACTCTACCAACCTACTAGAATGCCGCAGGGCTGTGCAAAGCCCCTGCGACCTTTCAGCGGGATATGGATAGTATTCTCAGCAATTTAAAAATTTTCTGTGTCCTAGTATATTTAGATGGTATAAAAGTTTTCTCTAGAACGTCTATTAGACACCTACAACATTTTGGAGAGGACTTCCACTGTCTTGCCAAGGTTTATCTGAAGGTCAAGCCCTGCAAGTGTATTTTTTTTCTCTGAGCAACTGGAATATCTGGGGTTTTCATTATAAACATGGCTTGCGGCCACAGCTGGCAAAGGTGAAGCTATCAAATGCATGGCGCAACTGAGTTACAAGTGCAACTTCAAGTTTTTTTTGATATAATTGGCTAATGCCGCAGTTTTGTAGAAAAATTTAGCAAGATAGTTGAACTGATATTTCACCACCTGAAAAATGGTTATCTTTCAAGTGGATTGGTACCTTTCAGCTGACCTTTGGTACACTTAGTCTTAAACATTTCCAAGCACCACTACTAATGTATCCTAATTTTGAAAACTCATTGATTACTCTAATGGATACTTCTCTTAACTCCATCAGTATAGTGTTATCTCAAATTGATTCTGATGGAATTAAGCATCCCGTGGCTAATCATAGCCAAACCCCTGTAAATTTATTAATGGAATTATACAGTAACTGAGATAAAGTGCCTGGAAATTATTTATGCATGAAGCCAATTTCCGTGCACAACCAAGGAGTACATTTATTATATTAACCAATCATGCCTCTCTTCGTTAGTTTCAGAATCTAAAGGAGCCAGAAGGGCGGCTGGCTAGATGGGCTTTTAGGTTAACAAGCCTATAATATTAAAATTCAGCACTGAACCAGCGTCAAGCATCAAAAAGCTGATGGGTTATCCTGACTGCCCATTATGGCCTTGGTGGCTTATGCAGCTGATGAATTATTTAATAAGATGCTGAATCAACAATATGACAATAAACTGGTGAAAATTCAGCGCTGTTTATAGATTTATATAATGACATGGTTGTCAAAGTGGAAAGCATCATAAAGTACTAAACAATGAGAAATATTGGATATCCTGACAAATGGAGTGAACTGATATTGTTATTGGGCCCACAAGGCAACAAGCATAGGGGTTACAAGAAAATGATGGAGTTATTGAAACAGTACCACTATTGGAATTCTATGAATTTTATATTTATGAAACTCTCCGCTGTTGTAAGATATTCCAGGTAGACAGGCCCTACTAGAAAGCCACCTTCTATCAACTAATCAAACCCAGCTTTTCTTGGCATACAGTTTCTATTGACGTTATGGGCCCTCTGACCAATACGTCAGGGCAATTTAAATATAATTGTGGCCATTGAACACCTCACCAAGTGGGTGGAGGCCAAAGTGGTCCTGAACTTAGAGCAACAATGATGGTTAGGTTTATCTTAGAAGATACCATTTATATGCACAGATGCCCACAGTTTCTGTTGATGGATAGAGGACTAACCTACATCCCAGATGATTTTAAGTCATAATGACTCAATGAGTATACTTGGGGTATTGTCTAAGCCCTATTACCCTGAGACCAATTCACCATGGAATGAGTAAATGGTACCCTTGTTCAAATTTCACATAAGATAATTATAGCAAAGGCGCCCAGCTGGAACCTTTTCTTTAATTACACCATTAATGCTTAATATATCTTATCAATTAGCCACAAGGCATTCCCCATTTGCTCTACTTCATGTGAAGCAACTAGAACTTCCCCCAATTCTATATTCTTGTATCATTCAAGACCATATGACTCCTTCAAAATATTTGGATACACTGGCACAGACTTTAATCCAACTACAAAGTGCTGAATATTCTAATGCACTAGCTCAGAAAACAATCTTGTGAATGGGATAATGCATGCTGGCAGCTATTACCCCACATTTTATTGTAGGGGAACTTGTTCTATAATATGATATTATTGAGTTTGGAAGAATTATCAAGATAAAACATATATGGAAGGGGCTTTTTGAGATCATCATGAAGACATCCACGGATGCCTACACTCTGAAAGATCCTGTTAAATGTCACCTTATTAACTGGGTGCACACTAAGTTCTTAGGGATATAAGCAGAATTCTGGGTCAATGACCCCATGTTTTTTATAAGTTAGTTGACCCCACAAATCTTTGCTCCCTGATGTTTGGTCAAGTGGAAAAAAATGTAGTATTTGGTTTGACCAACCAACTGGATATGATATTCATATTTAATATCCTACTTTTTACTAATAACTAGATAGCGTATCTGATGAGGCATAGTAATTATTTTGGCCAGTGGGACTTGCTTTTATATGTATTTTCCTACCAGATCTATTACTATTATTTAAGTCTCTAAACTTCCACCACCGCAACTCTCATTCCCTCAATTCATATCCAATGACACCATGGCCTCAATTATCATATCGCCTCCTAATTTATTTTAGTGTACTATTCTACAATGCCCAGTTCTAGCGTAAAAGCATTGATAACAGAGTCTTATATTTTTATGACCATCTACCAGTAATTGGACTATATTTACATAGAGCATCTTTTATAAAAAATATTTGAGTTCTAGTTATTTGTTATCTGGCTAAAAATAGACATTATGATTTTAGTCTACCATTCTTGGGTGCTGCTTAGTAAGCAGGGAAAGCACCAATGAGAACTCTGGTAGAATTAGGGTATCTGGGTAGAATTGTCAGGTGTAAGGGGATTTTTTTCTTGAAAAGCTGAGAGCCTTCTTGAAAGAATACTTACAAGCTTAGAGACACTGTCATTACCTGATACTACAGTGTGCCCCTTATTTTCTTTAATTAAAACCCTAGTCCACTACATAATGTTTTTTTCTGTTAGTTTTTGGTCAAGGTTACTGTCCTCATACAGTATCTTGTATTTGGTGTGTTTTTGGCATGTGTTCAGGAAATATGACGCCGCTGCACCAATTTTTACACCATACTCAGCACTTCCAGTGAAATTTGGAAAATATCTTTCAGTTACCCCAATTGCAGCTTTGGATAAAGCTAATTAAAGTCTCTTGCTAGTGACTCAATTTTTTATGGAAGTACTCTGCTATAGTTCATTACTCTGAAAAAATTCTTCCCTTCTTGAAAACATAACCCATTAGAGCTTGAGTCCAATCAAGATTAAAGATATGAAAACAATTTTCAGACTTTTCTTTTTGAAACCAATAATAAAATTGAACAAGTTGAGTATAGTACTAGGGGACCAAGAGTTAAGCTCCCACCATATGTAGTAGATGTAAATATAGGGATACCTTGATATTCAACAAAATCAGTTGTGTTGCCCCAAAATGTCAAATCATTGTTGATACCTAGGTACATATTTAGATCTTTAAAGATACTATATTGGAAATAAAAGGGGTCAAAAACCTCTCAATGAGAGAAATTTTATCTTATCCTAGAAGCTTAATCCTGCTTATGCAGGTTCAGTCTCTGTACTATTGGCCAACTTTACAAATCAAGCTCAAACTATAGGGCCCAATATGCCTATTGCATGTTCAGATGTTATCTATCATTAAGGTTGATTCCTTTAAAATTTGGTAGTCTTCTTGAGTTTAGGCTTAAATATAACCATCAATTAATACTGGTAATGTTAGCATTGGAAAAAAGATACTCCAGAAGCTTAAATACCAAGTAGAAGAGTTAGTGAATGAGTATGCAGACCTATTATTTTCTGCTACATATAATTTTGAAAAGATGAAAGGAGTTTTATATCATGTGAAATTAGAGATGATCAACCCTTCAGGTCTCATCCTTATTGCAAGAGTAAAATTTATGAGGCTCAGATAATCTTTGGACTTAAATAACTACTTAAGAGAGGGTATTAATGCCATCTCAAAGTCCCTGGGCTTCTCTAATCCTGTTGAAGTGAAACAAAAGATGGAGGACACTGTGTAGTGATAGATTATCAGCGTCTGAATTATATACTAGAAAAGCTAGTTATCCTTTACCAAGATTTGACTATTCTAAGAGACTGTAAGCTGTAGTTCTATTTTTTCTGCAATAAATTTAGCAATTATATACTGGAAATATAATTATCCCTAGAGGATAGAGCTAAACGTGCGCTAATAGCTATTGAAGGGTTGTTTGAGCCTATGCGGATGCCCCTTAGGGCTCTGTAATGCTCTAGCAACCTTTTAGAGAGCTAAGTATGGTCTTTTGAGAGTTTTAAGATGACATATGTTCTGATATAATGATTACATAATAGTGTTTTTTAAACTTTTCTGATCATCTGAAACACTTAAGAAAAATACTAATCAACTTCAGCAAGGTTAACTAAAGTTGAAAGCATTTAAGTGTTTCTTTTTTCAATCTGTTATGTAATTTTTAGAGAATAAAGTTTCAAAAGAAGGTATTTAACCTACCCTAGTTAATATCAGTGCTATTAAAAACTGCACACCAAAAAGCCTTTGTGATATACAAGTTTTCTTTAAGATGGTGGATATTACCGCCAATTTATATACCAATTTGTTAATTTGGGATAAGCCTTTGTTCTATCTATTACAGAAGGAGTTCTTTAATGGAGACCAAAAAAGAACAGTCCTTTTATTTATTATAAACTGCTTTAGTCTCTCAGCCAATCATGATTCATCCCCAATTTTGATACCATTTTTTAATTATTTACTGATGCTAGTGATGTCGCAATAGGTATGATTTTTGCTAAACATGACAATAATGTGGTGGACCATCCATAGCTTACTTTATTAAGATTTTTTCCAAGGCTGAGAGAAACTACAGTGTTACCAAAAGATAATGTCTAGCAGTTTTTTTACCAATAAAACACTTCCGTTCTTATCTTAATGGATCACACTTCAAAGATATCATGGATCATGCTTTCTTAAAGTGATTGCAACAACTTAAAGATCATGATGTATGGATGGCTAAAAAGGCTCTACAGCTTCAAAGTTATAACTTCGCCATTCAGCATTGGCCTGGCGTTATTCATCAAAATGCAGCTAAATTACCTCAGATACCAAATATAGCTGTTATTGCATACAAAGATGATTAACTCTATGACTTAATTGGATGATTAGAGTGAGGGGAGTTAAAAGTTTTTATTTTTAAGATGAGTTACAAGAATTAACCAAAAATATGCAACTACAAGAAGTAATGTTTTGCAAGTCTATGAATGGAAAATGATTACCCTATATCTGACTTTCTATTTGGATAGAAGTTATACTAAAAGTCATATCACTGTTTGTCATAGGGGTAAAGAAGTCTTTTGAGTTATTATGAAAGCCTTTTTACTGGGATACGTGTTGAGGACCTTACAAGAGTATTAGCAGCCTGCTGAAATTGTCAGAATCAAGATCAAGCAAGTATTACATATCAACATCAAGTAGTTGTTCATTGGAACCATTTAGTGTTGTTAGTGTAGATGTAGTGGGACATTACCTACAGGTTTACATGGGATCAATATTTTGTTAGCTATTAAAGATCTAACAAAATTGGTGAGATCTATATTAGTACCATTAGTGACAGACAAAGCCACCGTATTATTTTTATTTTGCTCAGTATTTGCTCAACACGGTTGCCCCTATATTATTCTAACAATGGCTTAAATTTCACAACTCAGGTGTTTCAGGAACTAACTTCACTTTTCTAATACAAACTAAACTTTCACCACAATATATAATTCTCAACTAATGGAGCCGTGAAAAGAACTAATGACATGTTAGTATCCTTTAAGAATAAAAGGCAGACATTAATACAATAAGATGGAATCTCTACCTACCTGCTGCTTTATTAGCTTATCAGTTCAGGTATCATCACATAATTAAGTTTCCATTTAAGGCATTGTATGGGCAAGAGCCAATATCATCCAAAAGCATACAACCCTTATTATAATGTTCTATTCCTATAATTCTGACCTTATGATGCAAATATGGCATATGAAATTATTTTTCTTAAATCAATTGCCACTGAGGAATTCATCACTACAACATCTTTGGGAACTTGTAAGATTGATTTGCAACGTCCAGCTCTACATATCTATAAGGTAGGCAATTCAATTCTCTTCTACTGTCATCAAGCTGGAGGTCATCCTAATAAAGCTTAAATTCTCTTGTTCTAGTCCTTGAAAAGTTATCCGTAAAGCCAGATCTGGATATTCAATTGCATTTAAACCAAGGACCAGTCATTAATAATGTGCAGAGTAAATTTCTATAAACTTATGTCCCTCTGTAACAGGATTTTGAGGATAGGATTTTCAGAAATTGTATTAGAAAATGGCTGTATTTATCTATGCCAAAGTCAGTTTTTTATTACAATCAACTTAAATTAACCTCAGATCTGAAACACCAAGTTTATGATTGAATTTCTTAAAAAGAAGCATTCTCATCTGAACCTACATCTGATGATAGGATTTCAGTGAGGCTAGAATCAATTATAGCAACAACTAAAGGTCAAACCTTTGTATTAGAAATCAACATGAATTGATGTGACATATCCTATTTGCAAGGTATTAAGGGAGTCACTTTGATGTCTTGTACCTGTAAAACCTATAAATATTAAAAAGTTTTGAGTAAAAAAGGAACTTGAGCTTATCATCTAGTACTTAAGTTAAAATTAATACTCCCTATGAAACAAAAAATACATGAACCAGCTAGAAATCCCTAAAAGGACTTCTCCAGGCCTGACTTTATCTTATTTATGGATTTCATAAAAACATGCTAAAACTCATTACTTTCCTTTACAAATTTGATTAAGCACTATATGCATAGCAAAAATTAATTTGTCTTGCCATGTGCATTTACAGGCATGTCAGCAACTTCTCTTGAGAGATTTATAACTTCAAACAGTTGTTTCAAGCTGCCTATCCAAATTAATAAAACATCAACCTGCAATGTTCACTATTGAAAGAATTTTAGCAAGTGAACTGAAATAGGCCAAAGTTATAATCTGGGATTAAGCTTCAATGGCCCCAGCACAAAGAGTAGATGCAGTTGAGACACTGTATAAATGACTCTTAGTTGAAGATCCATAAGTCCCTTCTAAAACCCATTGGAGATTAGTCTTTCTTCTTGGTGGTGACTTTAGAAAAATTTCCTGTTGTTCCACATGTTAGCAGAACCAAAATACCTTATTTATGTATGAAGAATAGTAGGGGGAAGAATGATATTCAGGTTCTAAAGAAAACCAAAACATGTGTGCTAACGAAGGCTATATCCCATCAGAACAATGAGACTTTCCCAACTGGCTTCTAAAACTTGGACATGTAAAACTCTATGAGCTTGTATTATATGAAGACATTTTGAGATTCCTCTAGTATGCATTAAAAAAGGATGTATAGTTGATGCTGTCTTTCCTGAGGTCATCCAATCATGAGATGTCTAATAATGGTAGCTGTGCAATACTAACTTCAAAAAATCATAAATCACTTGAACTTAATAAAAAAATCCATATACAAATTTGATATAAATTAGAATGCTATACCATCATAGATTCTATTCATCAAGATAGCAAAAATGTTGAAGTGGTAAAGACTATTATTTTGGGTTTTTAAACAGCTTAACACTTGTAGGTATGCCTCCTTATAAACTTAACTTATAAATTGGAGCAGTATTTATTTTGATACAAAACCTTGACTCAACAAGAGGCCTTTGTAATTGGGCCATATTAGTTGTCAATAAAATGATTAAAAAAGTCATTGACTGAGTAATACTGACTTAATTTTTTAAATGTACTAGGATTTTTATTAAAGGAGTTATTCTTTTACTGAGTGACCCTGAAATTACCTTTAAATTAAAAACAATTTTTCTTTAAACTTGCTTTAGCTATGACTATCAGAAAAAGCCAAGGCTAAACACTGGATTTAGTTAGCATTTGGATATCTCCAGTATTCATACAGGGACAAATTTATGTTTCATTTTTCAAGAATAAAGTCCTTTTTAGCAGGTCAAGGTAAAAGTCTTAGAAACTGATTAACATGGCGACATAAGGAATGACCACATAATTTACACCAAAAATTAAGTCTACAAGGAAGTTTTTTAGCCAATGATAAAACTTCATAGTCAGCCTTAGCTTTATCAATATGTACTAACAAATTACTCACCACCTAGATGTAGAATGGGTTTACAGATAGTCTTAGATGGCAATCTAGAACAAATTGGAAAAGAATGCACTAGTCAAAATTAATAAGCTAAGGCTTTTTGACCAACATGTCTTTAAGAATTTCTAAATCAGCTATTGCTTTATAATGGATAAGCAATATCTAGATATCAATTTTATAGCTGTTGGTTCAACATGAAAATTTTTAGCCAAATGTGGCATTTCATCTAGTGATAGATTAACAAAGCATTTGATTTAATACCACTATTCTGCAAATCAGTATAAAATTCTAAATCCACTTTCTCTAAAATTTTTGAGTAATATTATTCCATACCCTTATTTTAAAACACTTTTTTCTAATCGCTGTGGTATCTGTTTGTAATGGAATCTTGCAATTAGTTATAACTACCTTACAAAACTAGCTAGAGCTTTGAAAATTGGCACACTTAAGTATCTCCGATGACAATAAAAAATTGATTTAAGAAATCAATTTTTATAGTCAAAATAAAAAGTTTTATATGCAACAGGTGAAATTTCTATATGTTTTTGATGGTAGTGATATATTTTTATGACTGAGCAGTTTGATATTTGGTTGATTCAATACTCTAACGTTTTTCCAAGCGGTTGGTGATTTTAGGTTGATTAATAAGCTTGATGGTTTTAGTAAGAAATTAGTGATTAGTTGATTTGATAAGTTAATTGGTTTTGATATGTTGTTGGTTGTCTTAAAAGTTCCAAAACGTTTTCCCAAGATTTTCTTAGGTTTGTATCTTGTTTATATCTGTAAAATAAATTCCATATTTGCACCTGAGTTCTCTTAGCCTCCTATATCCCAAAGTGTAAGGAGAGTGTCTATAACTCTCCTGTTCCCAGCGTGGAGGTGCATGGTTCACAGGGTTAACTCCAGGAAACTAGTCAAAAGTATTAAATTTACTAGAGCCCAGCAGAGGGTGCTTGAGCTATAATAAGCTAGGTCAAAGAGGTTTATCATTATAGGAAATAGCCAAAATGAAAACATGCGGTTCTCAGAGTGGAGGGGTATAAGTGCCTCAGGTTGTAGGAAACCTGGGCGGACCAACGGTGCATGGGCGGATAGATATATTGTAGTTATAATTAAATGGTTAACGTTGTGTGAGACCTCCATGAAGAGGTTTGTGCACAGGATAGTCCAAAATAACATAATGGTGTACTAATGAAGAATTTTATAATAGGGAAGTCGACCAACAGGAGAGATTGGTCTCAACATGAGGAATTTAAGGGTTTTGGGAAAACAATCAATCAAAGGAAGCAGGTCTAAGCTGAGGCGCACCAATTGGTGCACACTTCCATCAGGCTATAAACTGTACTTGGTAATTGACCAAACTCAGGTAATTGATTGTAGGAGCAGCTGACCTGAGCTGGAGTTTTCAAAAGCCAAATGGGTTTTAAGACCCCTATCACCTAAAAACTGAAGCAAACTGTTTTTATTTATCACAAAGCTAGTTCATTTTTAGCGCTCCTGCTCTTATACAAGGCTGAACTTCTCTTGCATCCATAGGATCAACCTGGGCATACTTCGCCTTAACCCAGCATTGGTTTATGGTATGCTTAAGGTCAGAGAGGCTTGCTAACTTCACCTTCTTGGTCTCCTGACATGCAGCTTTGTCTCTAACATTGGTCCCAAAAATGATGTCATTTTCCATACATGACATTACCCTCTCCTCCTTTTGGGGCTCCACCCCCTCCATGGGCTTGCACCAGGGAAAGTTCTTGTGGGCTGTGGCCAACTTCATTGCAGCGACGGTTTGCTTTGAATGAGGTCTGGAAGCCTGGGGAAAGTGCTTGTGGAAAACGTCAATCAGGTCTTAGCATGTGCTCAGTCATACGTTGGTACCCAACTATTTTCCTTCACGTCAAATCCCTTCCAGTATACCTGATACTCAAGTCTTCTTTTTACTCTACGGAAGGTTACTATTTTTTCCACTTCCCACTCTGGCACCCCATTCACGAGATAAGCCTCAGGATTCTCTGGTGGGAGGCCCTCAAAAATGTCAATTTGCTCTCATGAAAGACAGAAAAGATCTTAAATGAAGAGGGAAGATCCAACTGGTATGAGGCGTGGCCCACCTTTCTAACAACGCGGTAAGGGCCAATCCTCTTTGGTCCCAGCTTTTTGCATGGCTGCTTGATAGGTATGTTATGAGCATCAAGCATCACGATATCCCATGCTTTGTACAATGGACCACTCATCACTTACCATCAGCGTTCTCCTTATATACTTGCATTGCCTTAAAACTTGTGGAAACACCATGGTGTACTTTCTTGATAGCCTTGGCAAAGTCCACCACCGATTTAAATTTATATCCACAGCTGGGCTCCATGTTAAAGGCGGGGTTAAAGCCACGGTTGGCGAACAATGGGGAACAACTGATTGAAGAATGAAAAGTATTTTTGTAGCTAAACTGGGCCATAGGAAGGTGAGGAACTCAATCTGAATGATCTGCAGCAGTATAACAACGTAGAAACTGTTCCAAGCACTGGTTTACTCGTTCAGTCTTCCCATCTGATTGAAGATGATAGTCAGTTGAATGGCAGGGGCGAATCTGAAGAGTCTTACACAACATTTCCCAAAAGACAGAGGTAACCTGTGGTCCCCAGTCACTAATGATTTCTTGGGGGACCCCATGAAGCGTGAACACATGAGTGACAAAAATCCATGCCATTTCAGCCGCGGTTATTGTTGTTCTGCAAGGAATAAAGTGGGCGAAATTTGTAAAACGGTCCACTACCACCATGATGGCATCATAACCATCAGAAACAGGTAATTCCACAGTGAATTCACTGATAGGGAAGTCCATGGCCCTTCAGTCTTTTGAACTGGTAACAACAACCCTGTTAAAGGTTTTCAATTTGGTTTCATTTGATTGCAGATCAGGCACTCTTTACAATACCGTCCCACCTGAGCAGGTAAGACTTTCCAATTGTAGGTGCGTCAAATAAACTCCAAAGTCTTTTCTTTCCCAGGATGACCAATGGTGATTCCGTCATGATGGTCCCAGATGATTTCCAGGTGAAGTGGTCCAGCAGGAACCTACAAGCACCCCTGAAACCAAACCATCTCATCCTTTACATGATAACCCCTGGTTAGATCCTCCTGATTCAGCACGCTCTTAGCAAGTAACATAGTATATTCAGCTGACAAAGACTGTGACTGGACTCCCTTTCTGAACATACCATATTCCTCCGCATTCTTCAGAGGAGCATTGCTGGCCCATGGGCTGTGGAAGAGGGAAGTTGAGACACAATCTTATCTGGCAGAATCATCAACTGAGTGTTATGAACTTCTACCTCCTTTGTATTGGGAGCTAGTTCAGGATTGCGGCTCAAAGCATCTACCATCCCATTTTCCTTGCCCTTGGTGAACTCATAAGAAAATTAAAATTTGGCAAGGGTCTCATGCCAATGAGTCTGCTGTGGGGTTAAGACATGTGGTGCGTGGTAGTACAACAAGGCACGGTGGTCTATATGTACGCGGAAAGGTTGGGAAGAGCCATGCAGGTGATGACGCCAATAAGTCAATGCCTCCACCACAGCTGATAACTATTTGTCATAGATGGCATAGTTTAACTCCGGCAGAGACATCTTCCTATAATAATATCCTACCAGATGCTCTATACCATCTTCGCCTACTTGTAATAAGGCAGCTGCTATGGCAAAGTTGGAGGCATCAGTAGACCAATGAACTCCTTATCAGGGTTTACATGGAGAAGGACGGACGTGGACAAAGGGTGCACTTTACTGCTTGGAAAGCATCCTCCAAAATGGGGATCACTGAAGCACTTGAATCACTTGTCTTATACAAGGGCGCCGCCACCTCAGACAGGTTTGGTGTGAACTTCTTAAGGGACGTACACGTCCCCAAAAAGCTCCTCAATTCCTTGACAGAAGTTGGGGTAGGCCACTCACGAATTGCCTTCTCCTTATCTGGAGTTATCATGTGTCCTTGGTCAAACATGACGTTGCCCAGAAAGGTGACATGGGACTTAAAAATTCACACTTGCTGATCTTCAGCGTAAGGTTGGCTGCCTTTAACCTCTCCACCACTTTCCAAAGGTGTACTGTATGGGACTCATTGTAAGGGGAAAAAACAGAATATCATCCATGTAGGCAACCATGCATACAACCAGCAGGTCCCCTAAAGCTGCATCAATATGGCGTTGAAAGATAGCAGGGGCATTCTTAAGCCCAAAGGGCATGACCTGAAACTGAAAAATCTTTTTTTTGGTCTGGAATGTGGTTAACCTTTAATGTCCCTTCTTAATCCAGATTTGATTGAATGCATTTAGGCAATCCAGTTTGGAGAAGACTTTAGCCCTCTCTACATAGCGTGCAATATGTGACTCCAAAGAGATGGGATGGAGATCTGGTATGGTAACATTGTTTAGGTTCCCATAATCTATGCAAGGGTGTAAAGTTCCATTGGCTTTCTTCACAAAAAGAAGTGGGGAGCATACAGGGGAGGTGCGCTGAAAAACCATGCCTTTGGCTAGCTGCTCCTTAACCCACACATCTAATGCTACTTCATCACATATGGTCAAAGGGTAAATTGGTGAAGATATGCGCACCAGATCAACTGTGAGCTTGTACTTGCAATCAAACTCTGAATGAGCAGGTAATTCATTGGTTGAAGCTGCATCAAATGAAAATTTCAAACCCTCTGAGCAATAAGGTAAAGGTACCTTTAGCAAGGGCTTCAACAATGGAGCGAGACTGAGGGTGTGGATATTAGGCCAGTGGGGAAAATGCCATGGAAGTTAGCCTCAGACAAAGGAACAACTAATATACGACCATTCTTTAATGTGAGGGATAGAGTATTGTCTTTCTTTTGGTCCTGACGTCAAACTTTTGCCACCATTTTACTCCCAAAATAATGGGGTACAAAAGTTTTTTGATATCCTGGAAACGGTCTGTCAAGAGATACTTGCCCACTTGATAATCTACTAACCCTAGTACCTTCAGAGTGGGGATACCCCGAGAAGCCCCCCTAACCATACCACCTGGCAAGCATGGAATTCAAGGTAGTTGGCTAGGTCTTGATCAATGAAATTCTCAGAGGCTCCAGTATCCACCAAGATAGTAGTGCTAATGTTACCTGAATGGGATGAAAGGATAGCAGTTAGCAAAATATATCCCAAAATGATCTTTATTCATAGCAGACAATGTCAATACTTCACAACCAAACTCTCCATCTGGCATTAACATGTCTCCCTGGTATGTTTGGTAATCATAAAATGAAGAGGGATAATAGGTCACTCTTACTGCTGAGGCCACATATCCCATTATATCTTCTGCAGTTGCATAAACATTTTCATATTATTAATGTATTTCTTTTTCCACCTTCTTGAGTGCTGCAGATCATGGTAGAGGTCAAGCGGGGGTTATCTGATAAAATTTGATATACAGAAGTAGGTTCCATATCTGAGCCATAAGGGAGCAAAAATGGCTCAGTGGTATATATAACTTTGCCATTATAAAACGTGTTTTTGGTCATGAATGATCCTACTCCCAACCATCTAGTACTAAAAAAATGATCCTACTCCCATTTCAGTTTGGGTTGCACGACGTTATCCAAGGCCATCACACCCAGGCCACCTTTGAGGATATTTCCTGCACCGTTTGAACGCGGTGCCAAGGAAAACCAAGTTCATTTGGATTTTATTATTTTTGGTGGAAAGTCAGTGAATCTCAACTTCCAGATTGTGAAGCATCTGTATCCACTGGGTACAAGTAAGAAGGGTGGGTAATTCCCATTTAGAGGTTGCAAAATAACGCCAAGATGCTCCAACCTTCAGGAAAAAGAGGAAACAGTAGTGAGACCTATTGCAGCTGAGACCAACAGCTGGCGCACACTGTTTGCACTTTGTAAAAGTCCCACACGAAAAAAGTTTGTGCACATAAAATTAAAGGGTTGATTGACTAATGTAAGGAGAGTGTCTATAACTCTCCTGTTCCCAGAATGGAGGTGCATGGTTCACAGGGCCAACGCCAGGAAACTAGTCAAAAGTATTAAAGTTACTAGAGCCCAGCCAAGAGTGCTTGAGCTATAATAAGCTAGATCAAAGAGGGTTATCATTATAGGAAATAACAAAAATGGAAAAAGTGGTGCTCGGAGTGGAGGGGTATAAGTGCCTCAGGTTGTAGGAAACCTGGGCAGCACAAAGGTGCACAGGCGGATAGATTTATTGTAGTTATAATTAAATGGCTAACGTTGTGTGAGACCTCCACAAAGAGGTTTGTGCACAGGATAGTCCAAGATAACATAATGGTTTGCTAGAAAAGGGTTTTATTAATAGGGAAGTTGACCAACAGGAGAGATTGGTCTCAACATGAGGAATTTAAGGTAATTTAGGAAAACAATCAATTGAAGGAAGTGGGTCTAAGACAAGGTGCACCAATAGGCACACACTTATATCAGGCAATAATCTGTACTTGGCTATCAACTAAACTTGGGTAATTGATCATAGGAGTGGCCAACCTGAACTGAAAATTTTGAAATTTAAACAGGTTTTGAGACCTCATTCACCTAAAACTCAAAGTGAACCATTTTTATCCATTGCAAAGCTAGTTTGTTTTAATGCTTCTGCTCCTATACAGGGCCAAACTTCTCTTGCATCCATAGGATCAACCTGGGCATACTTTGCCTTAACCCAGTGTTAGTCTATGGTATGCTTGAGGTAAGAGAGGCCTGCCAACTTCACCTTCTTGGCCTCCTGACATGCAGCTTTTTCTTTAACATTGGTCCCAATTATGATGTCATTTTCCAATCATGACACTAAGGCTACCTCCTTAGATTGATGATTTAACAAGGTTCAATGGTATTGTATAATTAAATAGCTGCTATATTCCTATGCTTTGCTATAGTGTTTATTATATATCAGATGACTTGAATTGTTTAGATTTTATATTATATATACCATCAACTACTCAGCTAAAACTATTGAATCTATAAAATCAACCAAATAACTATAATCACTTAGAAAAACTATTTTTAAAAAAACCATTTAGTGGCATCAGAAACCACCCTGATAGGCAACAACCCTATTTTCATTTTTTTATTATCATCTCCATGCCTTTGTTTAATTTTTTGATATGAAATAATAAGAGAGGAATGGAGAAAATAAGTTTTGTAAAAGTGAATATAGGTTTTAAACCTGTACAAACCAAACCTGCATGAGAGTTAAAACAGGTTTCACCCCACTAGACAACCACCCTATCTTTTTTTATTTATATCATCATTTCTTTATTCAATCTTTCTTAAAATAAAATAATATTAAGATAGGAGGGAGGAAAGCATATTTTATCCTAGCTAGTATAGGTTTTGAACCTGTTATGAACCAAACCTGCAGCAGAATGATAGAAGGATGTACCCTGTTTAGCCAACCACCCTAGCATAGCAAACCTATTGAACCTATTGAATCAATCAAAAAATACTAAACTGCTAGCTAAAACTTTATCAATAAAAATTCTTGCTGCCTGACTATAGAATAGGTGCTTCATCTAGTTTACTATATGTTCTTCAGCAGGTGCTTATAAACTAAAACTGCTTTATTAAGTCTTAAATTCCTAGCTCATGTGATTTAGAATATATAAAAAATTAACTTTTATACTTTGGTTAAAGTTTTTTATATATCCTTGGTTAGAAATTAAAATTTTAAAGATCTTACCTACTGCAGAACCTAACACTTAGGAGGCATATACATGCCAAATTTTGTGTAGTAAGTTTTTAGTTTGGGAGAATTAGTACATCTATATGATTTACAAATTTAAATAATTTTTAAATTTTATTCGAGGTGGGCTGACCTGGGGACAGTACTGCACCAATTAGGGAAGTGAAGAAAATGGGAAAGGAGGATAAAACCCAGAAAACCTCCATGCGCAGCGTATGATAGGCCAGGAACTCCATGGACCACCTTTGCTATTTGCTATCTCAGTTCAGGGCATTGGCGTGCAAAACCAACACAGTCAAAATTGTCCCCTACCCAAAGTCCATTACTGGGATCAAACTCAGGAGGCAGTGGTAGAGGGTCCATACTCTACCACTGGGGTATCCTCCCTTACAAATTTAAATAATTTATAATAATCATTTATTTACTTAATAAAACCAGTTGTTAAATATAAAAAGTATCTAGATTAGAGATAGTTTCTTAGTAGGTACCAATGAAAAAAGCATAAAATTTTATTTGAGTTGGGACAAACTGGGGATGATACTGCACCAATGGAGGATGAAGGGGTTTAAATTAATGGGAAAGGAGGATAAAATCTGGAAAACATCCATGTGCAGTGCATGATAGGCCAGAAACTTCATGGACCCTTGCTATTTGCTATCTCAGTTTAGGGCATTTGTGCACAACGCCAACACAGGCATAGTCATCCCCTACCCAAAGTTCCTGTACCAGAATTGAACTTGGGGAGACAGTGGTAGAGGGTCCATATCCAATGAAAAAAATTTATCCATTCCAAATTCTAAATCAAGCTTTCTCAGTTTAGGATATATGATGAGAATTAGCTTATATAAATAAAATTTTATAGTTTTTGTAATTTTTTATAGCTACATCTATATATATAGTTTTTTGGGAAAAAAGAAACTCCTTTAAAAAAGCTCTAAAAAGTATGAAATAGTTGAAAAGTTTAAGCCTCCTTGATAAAGCCTTTTCTATAGTCAGCGCCATCTTTCAACCTGACTTATAGAATTTTTCTCACAAATAAAATTTATATCTTATGTCTGAATTGGGTCCATATGTAAACTATAAGCAACTTAGAATATACAGTGCTGAGTATAAATATTATAAAAGCCTAATATTTTAATTAAAATATGGTGCCAACTTTAAAAAGGGTTTTATTGAGGAGGCATAAATTTTTGATTATTTCATACTTTTTAGAGCTTTTTTAAATGAGGTTCTTTTTTCAAAATAAAAATTTTGAGAAGATTCTTTTTTCCAAAAAAACTTTTATCCCCATTTCTTTTCCCCCAAAAAAATTAATGCATTTTTAAAAGTGGCTCTTTTTCCTACTTTTATTAAATATTACTATCTCTATATATCCTTTTTGACCCCTTACTATTTCTCTATAAATTTAAAACTTATCATTTATATTATATATAGTATCTTATAAACAAATATACTAATAATTCATTTTTATTAAATTAAGTTGATTTAATTGGTCAAATTATATTAAATTTACTGATCACCATCTACAATACTTTATTTTATTAAATTTAGATGATTTTATTGGTCAACATATGCTTAATTTACTGATCACCACCTACAGTAATTCATTTTATTAAATTTAGTTGATTTTATTAGACAATCTATGGTAAATTTACTGATCGCTATCTAGAATAATTCACCTTATCAAATTTAGATGAGTTTATTGGTCAAATTATGCAAAAACATTAGCCATCTATAATGATTTAAGCTCATTCTGATATGATCTCATACTGACTATATTTTTGAATTTACCCCCAGCCATAGGACATATATCAAAAGTGCTTTGAAGCTATTGCTTCACTGATGCCAGAATTAAGTTTATCCAGAGTTGTATTAGTCCCACAAGTATTTATTGCTTCCAAGCCCATTTTGATATATGTACCAAATTAATGGGCAGATACTTGACCAATACTTACAAAAGTAAAATGGGATCTAAGTTGGAGCATCCTCTATCTTTGAAGAAGATGATCATCCAAATTGGTCCAGTATTTTCAGAGCTATGCATAAAAAAACATACATACAGGTCAAATTAACCTTCTCCTTTTTCAAAGTCAATTAAAAAATGGATGTTAAGGGGAGTATACCTGTAACAATCAAGTTTGTCTTGATCGTTACATTCTGACTCAGATTCAGACTTTCCAAATCTGAGTTAGATCATTTTTAAATATATTTGGCTCATCATTTTGGGCGCTAGGTTGTGCCTCACCCAATTTTAGATTAGGCTTGTATGAGCATAATCATTGACTTGTGTCATGTGCACATGACATTATAGTGGGGACCAACCCCAAAGATAAGGCTGGGCGCCAGGAGGCCCAAAAGTGAAACTACAGGCCCTCCCTGACCTGAGGCACACCCTAGACCAACGCTGGGTACAGGCAAAATATGCCCAGGTTGGTACTAGTGGGGTGCAAAATGCCCAGCCCCTCAATTTGGTCCAGGCGTTAAAACAGATGGTTTACCAAATTAACATGGACGGTTCCATTTGGTTTGTCAAGGAATGGGGTTTCAAAACCTGTTCCATTTATGAAACAAGGCGTTCAGGTCGAATCCAACTTCAATCAATCACTTGAGTGAAATCAGTTTTAGCTTATTTAACTAATTCAGATGGAAGAGTTGCCCTATTGGTGGGTCAATGCTTGGGTCCACTGCAGAAAACCCCATATTCCACTGTCAATGCTTAAATGTGTTTTCCCTGACCAACATTCCTTTTTGATCAATTTCCAGAACAAGATTACCCCATTTTTATCATTTTTTATGTTATTCTGAACAATCCTGTGTGTGGACCCCTTTGAGGAGGTCTCGCGCTCCATGAAACTTGCCATTTTGAACACAATAAGTTTATCACCTCATGCACCGTTGGTTTGTCCAGGTCCCCTCCAACCTGGGTCATTTACCCCTTCTTTTAGTGTTCACCGTGATGGTTTTGGCTTGTTATGTATCTCATTTCTTCGCTTAAGTTATTATTGCTCCAGCACTCTCTGCTGGGCAATAATAATTTTTATTCTAATGGCTAGTTCCCTAGCGTTGGGCCTGTGCACTGAGCACTGCCACACTGGGAACAAGAGAGTTATAAATACTCTCCTTACATTAGTTGACCAACCTCTTTTTCTTATGTGCACAAACTTTTTCTGTGTGGAACTTTTCTGAAGTGGTAACAGTGGGCGCCAGCTGGGGGCTTTGGCTGTCATTAGCTGCACCGCTGTTTCCTCTTTTTCCTAAAGGTTGGAGCAACTTGGCATTATTGTGGTTGCTTCCAACTGGAAAGTATCCATACTTCATGCTTGTACATGGTGTATACAGACGCTTCAATGTCCAAAAGTCGTGATTCCCCAACTTTCCACCAAAATAATCAATTTTATTTCAATAAATGGGTTTTTCTTTGACAGTGCATTCAGTTGATGCTGGCAGAATTGGCGCAGATGGGCCTGGGGGTGTTGGCCTTAATAACGTTGGGCATTCCATTGAGGTTAAAGGAATAGGGTCATTTGTGTTTAAAAATGCATTTTATAACAAAATTTGATATATACCTCTGAACCATATTGGCCCTCTCATGGCTCAGATCTGGAACCTATTCCTGTGTGAAATCACACCAGAAAATCCCCGTTTGACCTCTTCCATGATTTGCAGCACTCAGGAAGTTGAAAAAGAACTGCGCTTCCAATATGATAATGTTTATGCACCTGCAGAAGGCATGGAGGGGTATGTGGCCTCAGTAGTAAGAGTGGCCAACTATCTCTCCCCCTTTTATGATTCCAAAACCTACCCTTATGGTTTGCTCAAGCCAGAAGAATTTTTAGGTGAGGTGGGGGCGTTGTCTGCAGTGAATAAATCCCACTCTGGATACTTCCTGTTGACTGCTACCCTTACATCCTCTTATGGAAAGTTCAGCACAACTATTTTAGTGGATACCGGTGCCTCAAATCATTTTATTGACCAAAACCTTGCTGACTACCTTGAGTTGAGTTACTCACCAGGAGGTATGGTTAGAGGTGGGGCTTCTCAAGGTATCCCTGCCCTGAACGTCATAGGGTTGGTGGACTACCAGGTGGGCGCCTATCTTCTGTCTGATCAAATTCAAGCTATCAAGCACCTCTTGTTCCCCATTATTTTGGGGTTGAGTGGTGGAGAAAGTTTGACGTCAGGACTAATTTAAAAGAAAACACTCTATTCTTGTCTTTGATAAACGGTCACCAGTTGATTGTTCCTTTGTCAGAGGATAACGCCCAGGGCACATTACCCCATTGGCCCAATGTTCCCACTCCTTATCTTGCTCCTTTGCTGAAGCCATCCGTGGGACTTTCCTTACCTTCCTGTTTGGAGGAGTTGACATCTTCTTTTGATGCAGCATCTGCTAACACACTTGCTGAGAACTCTCAATTTGATTGTGACTTCAAGCTCACTGTGGATCTGGTTCATATATCTTTCCCCATTTACCCATTGACTGTCCAAAAGGAAGAGGTGTTAGATGTGTGGGTAAAGGAACAGTTAGCCAAAGGTGCGATTTTTCAGCGTACCTCCCCTGTATGCTCCCCCTTCTCTTTGTGGAGAAGTGTGATGGTACTTTATGCCCATGTGTGGACTATGGGAACCTTAACAATGTCACTGTACCAGACCTCCATCCCATCCCTTTGATTTCACAGATTTCTCGCTATGTGGAGAAGGCGAAGGTCTTCTCTAAGCTGGATTGCCTCAATGCGTTTAATCAGATCCAGATAAAGAAGGGTCAGGAGTGGTTAACCGCCTTCCGCACCAGAAAAGGAATATTCCAGTTTTGGGTCATGCCCTTTGGGCTTAAGAATGCCCCTGCTATCTTTCAATGCCGCATTGATGCAGCGTTGGGGGACTTGTTAGGGGTATGCGCAGTTGCCTACATGGATGATATCCTAGTGTTTTCCCCTGATCAGGAGTCCCATGCAGTACACCTTTGGCAAGTGGTGGAGCGGTTAAAGGCAGCCAGCCTTACACTAAAGATAAGCAAGTGTGAATTCTTCAAGTCCCAGGTCACTTTTCTGGGCAACGTTGTGTTTGACCAGGAACACATGATAACTCCAGACAAGGAGAAGGCAATTTATGAGTGGCCTACCCCCACCTTGGTCAAGAAATTGAGGAGCTTTTGGGGACGTGTACGTCCCTTAAGAAGTTCACACCAAACCTGTCTGAGGTGGCGGCTCCCTATACAAGGCTAGCGGTGCCAAGGTGCTTCAGTGGTCCCCCATTTTGGATGATGCTTTCCAAGCAGTGAAGTGCACCCTGTTGTCCACGTCCGTCCTTCTCCATGTAGATCCTGATAAGGAGTTCATTGGTCTACTGATGCCTCCAACTTTGCCATAGAAGCTGCCTTGTTACAAGTAGGCGAAGATGGGATAGAGCATCTGGCTCGATATTTTATTAGGAAAGTGTCTCTGCCAGAGTTGAATTATGCCGTTTACAACAAGGAGTTACTAGCATTGGTGGAGGCGCTGACATATTGGCATCACCACTTGCATGGCTCTACCCAACCATTTTGCATATGTACATATCACCGTGCCTTGCTGTACTACTGTGCCCCTCATGTCCTAACCCCACAGCAGGCCCATTGGCATGAGACCCTTGCCCAATTTGCATTCATGTATGAGTTCACCAATGGCAAGGATAATGGTTTGGCAGATGCTTTGAGCTGCAACCCTGCTTTATCCTCTGACCTCAAGGAGGTAGAAGTGCACAACACACAGGTTATGATTCCTCCAAGTAAAATTATGTCACTACTTCACTCTCCCCTGGCCAACGGGCCAGCGCTTGCACCTCTGGATAACGCAGAGGAATATGGTATGTTCAGAAAGGTCATCCTTTCTCAGCCGCTATCAGGTGAATATACCATGGTACTTGCAAAAAGCGCTTCAAATCAAGAGGATCTATCCAGGGGTTATCATGTAAAGGATGAGATGGTGTGGTTCCAGGGACGCCTTTGGGTACCTGCTGGACCACTGCGCCTGGAAATTATCCAGGACCATCATGATGGAATCACCATGGTCATCTGGGGAAAGCAAAGACCTTGTAGTTGATACGCCACACCTACAATTGGAAGGTCTTGCCTGCTCAGGTGGGGCGGTATTGTAAGGAGTGCCTGGTATGCAACCAGATGAAACCCAATTGTCAACCTTTAGCGGGGTTGTTGGTACCAGTCCAAAGGGCTGATGGGCCCTGGACTTCCCTCTCAGTTGATTTCATTGTGGAACTACCTGTCTCTAATGGTTATCATGCCATCATGGTGGTGGACCATTTTATGAAGTTCTTCAACTTCATTCCTTGCAGAACTACAATAACCGCAGCAGAGATGGCTAGGCTTTTCATCACCCATGTGTTTGCGCTTCATGGGGTTCCCCAAGAGATTATCAGTGACTGGGGACCCCAATTCACCTCCATCTTTTGGGAAGGATTGTGTAAGACTCTTCAGATTTGCCCCTGCTATTTGACTGCCTATCACCCCCAATCAGATGGGC
Source organism: Massospora cicadina (assembly GCA_022478985.1). NCBI lineage: Eukaryota > Fungi > Entomophthoromycota > Entomophthoromycetes > Entomophthorales > Entomophthoraceae > Massospora > Massospora cicadina. The sequence continues at coordinate 89,761 of JAKSZP010014684.1, forward strand.
ATACTGAACGAGTGAACCAATGCTTGGAACAGTTCCTGCGGTGTTACACTGCCGCGGATCATTCAGATTGAGCTTCTCACCTTCCTATGGCCCAATTTAGGTACAACAACATGCTGCATTCCTTGATTGGTTGTTCCCCATTTTTCACCAGCCATGGCTTTTAACCCCGCCTTTAACATGGAGCTCAGCTGTGGGTCTAAGGTTGAAGCGGTGGTGGACTTTGCCAATACAATCAAGAAGGTCCACCAGGGGGTTTCCACAATCTTGGAGGTGGTAATGCAGGTGTATAAGGAGAACGCTGACGGAAAGCGCCAAGTGGGTCCTGCGTACAAGGAAGGGGATCTCGTGATGCTTGATGCTCATAACATCCCTATCAAGCAGCCATGCAAGAAGCTGAGCCCAAAGAGTATTGGCCCCTACCACGTTTTTAGAAAGGTGGGCCATGCCTCATACCAGCTAGATCTCCCCCTTCATTCCTGATCTTCTCTGTGTTTCATGAGAGCAAACTGATGATGTTTGAGGGCCCCCCACCAGAGACTCCTGAGGCCTATCTTGTGGATGGAGCGCCAGAGTGGGAGGTGGAAGAAATAGTTGCCTCCCACCACAAAAAAAGAAGACTCAAGTACCTGGTATCCTGGAAGGGCTTTGATGCTGCAGAGAACAGTTGGGTTCCAGTGCGCGAGTGTGTGCATGCCCAAGATCTGATTAAAGCCTTCCACAAGCATTTCCCCCAGGCTGCTGGATCCCAACCTAATCTGAATGTTGCTGCCTTAAAGTTTGCCCCTTCCCACAATAACTTTTCTCTTGCACAAGCCCCTGGAGGGGGTTGAGCCCAGTTGGGAGGAGAGGGTAATGTCATGTGCACATGACATCATAGTGGGGACTAACCCCAAAGATAAGGCTGGGCGCCAGGAGGCCCAGAAGGTGAAGCTACAGGCCCTCCTGACCTGAGGCACACCCTAGACCAACTCTGGGTACAGGCAAAATATGTCCAGGTTGGTACTAGTGGGGTGCCAAATGCCCAGCCCCTCACATCAGTCCAGGCGTTAAAATGGACAGTTTACCAAATTAACGTGGACAGTTCCATTTGTTTCATCAAGGAATGGGGTTTTAAAACCCATTCCATTTACAAAAAATGTGTTTGGGTCAAAATCAACTTCAATCAATCACTTGAGTGAAATCAGTTTTAGCTTATTTAACTAAATTCAGATGGAATCGTTGCCCTATTGGTGGGTCAGTGCTTGGGTCCACTGCAAAAAACCCATATTCCACTTTCAATGCTTAAATATGTTTTCCCTGACCAACATTTCTTGTTGGTCAACTTCCCAAATAAAATTACCCCATTTTTAACATTTTTTATGTTATTCTGAACAATCCTGTGTGTGGACCCCTTTGAGGAGGTCTTGCACTCTGTGAAACTTGCCATTTTGAACACAATAAGTTTATCACCTCATGCACCGTTGGTTTGTCCAGGTCCCCTCCAACATGGGTCATTTACCCCTTCTTTTAGTGTTCACCATGATGGTTTTGGCTTGTTATGTATCTCATTTCTTTGCTTAACTTATTATTGCTCCAGCACCCTCTGCTGGGAAATAATGATTTTTATTCCAACAGCTAGTTCCCTGGAGTTGGGCCTGTGCACTGAGCACTGCCATGCTGGGAACAAGAGAGTTATAGACATTCTCCTTACAACTTGGGTGAGGCCCCTGAGAGGCAGCCTTTATAAGGTGTGCCTGCCCATTCCAAAGCTCACTTTGGAATTTTGTTTCCCTAGCATTCCCTGCCTGGAGAGCATTGATGGTGGATCACCAGATGAGCTCTGGTTGGCAGGCACCTTTGTTTTTTATGTTCTTGAATAAAAATAAAGGATGTTTCAGGGTTAACATACCTCACATACCTGTGGTCTTTTCTGGGTGTTTCATTTTGAGGAAGCTTTCATGTGGTTGGATCAGACCAACCCAGTGGACTTTGCATAACCAACCAGCAATAGGCAATGTTTGGTGCTGTCAGTGCCCAAACCTCTCCCTACTTGGTTAGGCTGTATTTGGTTGCTTGCTGGTAGCACCAAAAGAATATTTAATTATATGGCGGTCAGAACTGGGGTTTTTCCATTCTGTGACAATACCCCAGTGATAGAATATGGACCCTCTACCACTGCCTTCCTGAGTTTAATTCCAGTACAGAAACTTTGGGTAGGGGATGATTATGCCTGTGTTGGCATTGTAAACCAATACCCCAAACTGATATAGCAAATAGCAAGGTAGTCCATGGAGTTTCTGGACTATCATACACCATGCATGGAGGTTTTCTAGGTTTTATCCTCCTTTCCCATTAATTTGAATCCCCTTTATCATTATCAGTGTGGTATCATCCCCAGGTCAGCCCACTTTAAATAAAAAAATTAAAACAAATGAATATTGGTATATCTGTATATGTTTTATAGACTCTGACATCATATGACTGATCATTATAAATGTTGGTATATATAAGTATTTTTTTATGAAGAAGTTTTATGAATTTTAAAAATAATTAATTCTATAGTAAAATAAAACAGTTTTATATGTAACAAGTGAAAACCTTATATGTTTTTGATGAAAATTGGTATAACATTATGACTGAGAAGTTAGATATTAGGTTGATTTGATTTAAAATAGTTTTGGCAAACAGTTTGTGGTTTTGGGGCTGATTAATAAGCTTGATGGTTTTAATAAGCAGTTAGTTATTAATTAGTTTGATAAGTTAATTGTTTTTGGTAAGTGGTTGGTGGTTTTTGTTGGTTGTTTTAAAGTTCAATTGGTTTTAGCTGGGTGATGGTTGGTGGATTTAGGTTGATTAAATAGCCAATGGTTCCAGGTAAATAGTTGATGTTTTTGATAATTTGATAGGTTTAATTGGTTTTGGCTGAGTGGTTGGTAATTTTATATTAATTCAATATAATTTGATTATTAATTTAATCTATAGCTATCTACCAATATAAAAAAGAATTGATTAGGATCATCTGATAAACTTTAAGCCCACAAAAAAATCTGTGTTAAGCTGGTTATTAACTAAGATTTGCTTAATCTTTTATGAAAGTATCATTCTGCTTATTTGTTTATATAGGATGCATTATCTCATGAGCAAATAACCAAAAATTACCAAACTTGGCACAAGTATTCTATAAAGTTTGGGAATGGAAATGATAATATGTAATTTTTAATATCTAATTAATAAAACACACTCATTGACATACTGACTGATGGCTGAAACCTTCTAATCTAATAGGTTTAACCTATTTGGGTGAGTGGGTGAGAATCAGTAAATATTATTAAATCTGAAACTTTTGAGTCTGATAGGTGCAATCTATTTGAGTGAGTGGTTGATAATTGGCAAATATTATCTCATAATTCACCAAATTGCTCATCTGGAACTAATTGAGTCTGATAGGTTCAATCTATTTGGGTATTTAGGTGATAAATGGCAAATATTATTGAATAATTCATCAAATTGCTCACCCAAAACTATATATAAAAATCAGTGTTTGAGGTTTAAGTAAAGTTAGGATAATCAGCTCACCAGCCTCAAGAGCAACAGCGAAGCTGTTAGTCTGAGAGGCTCAAGTATATTGCTGGCACAGCCTTTAGGCTCTTAATGTGAGCTCATAAATAAACCCAAGCAACGCTGGGTTACTCCACTATTAAAAATGTATGCTTTCAATATTCTTTCCTTTCCATTTAACCAAATTGAGCCACAAAAATGTGTGTCCAGGTAAAGCTAGTTAAGTATAAAATCCCTTGCCTACTCCATAATCCTAAACTCAAACTGCATATACATAGCAAATTCATAACTGTAGGGTCATTGGTTTTGTAAAATAAATCTGAATATATTTCAAACTAGTAGTTTACCCAAAATTCACTATGGTGTCTATAACTTAGCAGATTTTTTAATTTTTTAACTCCACATTATTAATTAAATAATGATAAGTGGGATGGAGGAAATTATATTCATCCTAGCTATAACAGGTTTCAATCCTGTTACAGCATTTTTACTCCACCTTAGCTTGTGGTTACAGGTGTGTGCAACTACACCCAGCTTATAACTTACCAGATGATTCTAACTTTAATTTTTATATTGGTAGATAGCCATCAATAAGTTCAGAAACCATTAATTCTATAGAATATTACAACCTTTAACCACTTAGCCAAAATCAATTAAGCCTGCCAAATTAACTTAATCATCAATCACTTACTTTAAACTAACAAGACCATTAAATCAGCTAAAGAATGAACCACCACTCAGTAAAACCAATTGTTGTACAAAACAGCCAAAGACTACCAACCACTTATCAAAACTTATAAAACTATCAAATTAAATGAATATAAATGCTTATCTAAATTGCTATATAATTATACTTAGAAATATATATTAGATATTATATAGGACTGATATCAAAAATTATATGATTTTATTAAAAGATAGTATGTTACTATCCTCAAACTTTATAAAGTACTTGCACCAAGTTTGGTGATATTTGGTTTATTTATTCATGAGATAATGCATCCTATATAATTAAATAAACAGAATGATAGTTTTGTAAACAAAAGTTTAGGCTAATTCTTGTTGATACCCAGTTTAACGCAGATCTGTTTGTGGGTTATAGTTTACCAGATGATCCTAATTGATTCATTTTATATTGGTAGTGTAAGGAGAGTGTCTATAACTCTCCTGTTCCCAGCATGGTAATGCTTGGTGCACATATCCAACACCAGGGAACTAGCCATTAATACAAAAGGTACTAGAGCCCAACAGAGGGTGCTAAAGCAATAATAGCTTAAGTAAAGGAGTGTGATCATTATAAAAATACCCAACCAAAAGTGATGTGGTGCACAAAGGGAAAGGGTTAAGTGTCCCAGGTTGAAGGGAACTTAGGTGAACCAATGGTGCACTAGGGGCTAACCAAATTGTCTGTAAAGTGGTATGGTGAATGTAGCATGAGATCTCCTCAAAGAGGTCTGTGCACAGGATTGTCAGAGATAACATAAAACAAAATGGGAAAAATGGGGAAGTTTATTGGGAAAGTTGACCAACAAAGAATGTTGGTCAAGAAAATCAAATTTAAACTTTGTCAGGGTAATTCAGGTCTGCTGGAGCAGTCCTAAGCACCAATTTATCAACAGGCAAACACTCCCATCCAAATTGGTAAAATACACCAAAATGGACCTCACTCAAGTAATCAATTGAAGTTGTATCCAACCCAAATGTGTAGTTTCATAAATGAAATGGGTTTTGAAACCCCATTTCTCAATAAACTGAATCAAACCATCAGTGTTAATAGAATAAATTGTCCGTTTCAATGCCTGGGCTGACAAAAGGGGCTGGGCTTTATGCACCACACTAGTACCAACCTGAGCATATTTGGCTTGTACCCAGTGTTGGTCTAATGTGTGCTTGAGGTCAGGGAAAGCCTGAAGCTTCACCTTCTGGGCCTCCTGCTGCCCAGCCTTATCCTTAGGGTTGGTGCCCACTATCATGTCATTCAACCATGACAGGTAGATAGCTACCAATAAATTAAGAAAACAAATTATATTGATTAAATATAAAATTACCATCCACTTATCCAAAACAAATTAAACCTATCAAATTAACAAAACATCAAATTATTTACCTGAAACCATTAAGCCCATCAAATCAACCTAAATCCACCAACCAACCTGCTAAAACCAACTAACTTATTAAATCAACTATTCACTAACTGCTTTATTAAAACTGTTAAGTTTATTAATCAACCCAAAACCACCAACTGTTTGCCAAAACCATTTAAACTATAAAATCACATGAATCTCAACCTTCTCAGCCATAACATTATATCAATTTTCATTAAAAACATATAAAATTTTTCACTTCTTACATATAAAACTTTTTATTTATTATAAAAATTAAAAACTGGTTTTGAGGCACACACAGACCCTCTCCCATCTATCTATATCCAAAAAATTTTAAAGCTACACATGCTCTAGTTTTGGCTGAGCATCACACACACAAATACCCCCTTGCTTTTAATAATATAGACTAGTTTGGGCCATTAGATTGCACCAACTATGCAGCGGAACCAAAGGAGCCATTCAAAGGTCCCTCCCCATCTTACAACAAATTCAGTTAACTCACATCATGGAGACTGGGCTTTTTATAGGGTTGGAGGGATCCTCACAATGTGCAAATTTTTTTATCAAATAATTGAGTAAAATATATCAAAACCTACCTCACAGATCTAAACTACCTATCATCACCCTCCATTGGGTGTTTACTAAAGTAAGGCAAGTTTCAAATGATCTGATAAGTCTACAGGTCATATTACCTAATTCAGAATTTACTAAGCATTCTAAACTTTGAGCCACAACAATTTAAATACTAAGTATCGACTTATTAAGAGGGTTCATTTCTTACCTTCCACACCAACTAATAAATACATAAAAATATAACTTTCTAGTTTTTAGTGTTTATTTTATTTTTATTCCCAGTGGTTTCAATCCCCTGACTGTTGGAGTTTAAGCCCAAAGCGCACCAGTGAGCTTAATAAAATCCCAAAATCCAATAGTAGTACTTGACCTCATACATGCTGGCATTGTTTTCTGGGCTGATGCGCCACTGCTCATACTCAGGCATGGTGAAAAACTAAATTGTCTTTTGTCACTGGTCCTTGAGGGTGGCCTCGACAATGAGCGTGATGAACTCCTACATGAGTATGAGCAGTGGAGCAATAACCTAAGAAACAATGCTGGCACATATAAGGTCAAGTACTCTGTTGGCTTTTAGGATTTTTAAGCTCACAGGTGCATTTTGGGCCTAAACTCTAACAGTAGTACTTGACCTCATACGTGCTGGCATTATTTTCTAGGTTGATGCGCCACTGCTCATACTCATGTAGGTGTTCACCACGCCCATTGTCAAGGCTCATGATCTTAGAGAGGTTGATGAGCTCCTTGTTACTCTTGACTTGGGCTGGGCTAGCATTCTGCACTTTCAGCAGCTTCCCATGCAGAGGGAACACATCATAATAGACCTACTCCACCTTGGTCAGGCCCCTCATCACCAGGGCCTCGGTGGAGTCTACCACCTTACATGGGTTGGCGTTAAAGATTGGGGCCAAGGTGGGTGCACTCCCTTCAGGTGCCATTGGAGCTTCAGAATCCGTACCTGACTCAGCCCGCTCGACCTTGTTGGTGGTTACGGAATCAGTTCTGGGAACAGCGGCTTTTCTTGGCTTGGAAGGAGCCTTAGAGTTGGCTGCCTTCTTTGGGATTGCCTTGGTGATAGCCTAGAATAAAATTTAAATATGATCTAAAATAAATAATTGACAAACCTTCTGCTTTTTGGGTTGAGGCATATAATTGCTTGCGCTGTCCGAGTCGATGAAAGCCAAGCTGGCCTCAGTATTACTCATTTTATCTTGTTTTATTTTTTCATTAAGTTTAAAATTTACTCGAAGCTAGAAAGGTTATATTTAGAATAATAGTAAAAAACTATCCCAAAGGTTAAACTTTAAAAAGCAATTAAAAATAATCTAAAGGTTAAACTTAAACAATTGAAAATTTTCTAGAGGTTATACCTTAAACAATTGAAAGCTGAAGCTAGGATTGAGCAAGTAAAGTTTAAAATTGAGAGATCCAAGGTTTAAAATCTTTTTATCCCCTTCGAACAAAGTTTATCCAATGGTTAGGTCAAATGTCATGATATTTCCCCAATAGATTGATTGCTAGATCAACCTTGAGCCAACCACCAACTTGCTTCAACTCAGTTGAAGCATATTTTAATCTGGTTTTCCCTTCCTGGATATTGATTGGTCAGTAGCTTACCTCCAATAAATTTAATAATGATTGGTCAGTAACCTAATCATAAATCTTTTTAAATTGAGTAGCTTATCTAGATAGCCTAAAGGATATCACTCTTCAAAATCATCTTTTGAGCTCAGTATAAATTTATTTTATTCGAGGTGGGCCAACCTGGGGATAATACTGCACCCATTAATGGGAAATTGAATGAATGGGAAAGGAGGATAAAATCTGGAAAACCTCCATGCATGGCATATGATAGGCCAGGAACTCCATGGACCGCCTTTGCTATTTGCTATCTCAGTTTGGGGTATTGGTATACAATGCCAACACAGTCATAATTGTCCCCTACCCAAAGTTCCAGTACTGGAATGAACTCGGGGAGGCAGCGGTAGAGGTCCCTACTCTACCACTTGGGTATCCCCCCTAGTATAAATTTATATAACCCCATTGTTAGAAGTCCTTCACAGATTAAGTTTGCAAATTTCAATATCTCTTATGTATAAGTATATAGGTTGATAAATATATTGAAATTTTTACCTAAGATTATTTATAAATATATAGATTTGTTTGCTCTTTATTATAATTAAATTATATCTTATAATATATTAAAATAGATTTAATTATTTTTATAAAAGCAATATAGTCTATATTTTCTAATAGATATATATATATAATTATATTACTATTTTTTAAGATTTATCAGTAGCAGGAAATACTCTGATAACCACCTAAATCTCTTTTAATTTATATTATTAATTGAATAATGATAAGAGTGATAGAGGAAATAATGTAGGACCATCTAGTACTAAAAAAAGATAGAGGAAACAATGTTTATCCTAGCCATTATAGGTTTTGAACCTATAATAAAATTTTACTCTAATCTTAGCTTTTGGTTATAGGTGTACACAACTACACCTGGTGCTTATATTTACTATCGATCAACTTTATCTTATTTTTAGAATGCTAATCGATTCAACTATTAGACCAATATACTATATGAATTAAAGCTTAACAGCAATATGTGTATTTCCTTACCATCTTAGGAATATATATTTGCTAATCCTCACCCACTCACCCAAATAGATTGAACCTATCAGACTTGAAGGTTTCAGATGTCAGTCAGTATGTTAGTGAATGTGCTTTAAGTAGATTAAATTTATCAAATATTCCAACCTCCAACCATCTAGCCAAAATGAATTAAGCCTGCCAAATTAACTAAACCATCCAATCACTTACCTGAAACTATTGAGCCTGTCGAAATCAACCAAAAAAACCACCACTCAGCAAAAACCAATGGTTGAACTTATAAAAAAGCCAAAATCTACACACCACTTATCAAAACCTATGAAACTATCGAATAAAATGAATATGAAATTATCAGCCAAATTGCTATATAATTACTATTAGAAACGTATTTATTTTGGACATATATCAAATTATTATTAAACTTTATATGGTTTTATTAAAAAAGGTATATTACAATTCCCAAACTTTGTAAAGTACTTTGCCAAGTTTAACCAAAAAGGGTGTTAGCCTGGCAGGTAAAACTGCTTCCACCCTAGTGCAAGTTTCGAGTTCGAAACCTGTACTGGCTAGAAAAATTCTCGGTGTGGTATATTTGTCCCAAGGTTGACCCACCTCGAATATTTTTTTACTTGTGCCAAGTTTGGTGATTTTTGGTTATTTGCTCAAGAAAATGCATCCGATATAAATAAATTAACAAAATGATACTTTTTTTAAAAGATTAAGCAAATCCTAGTTGATACCCAGCTTAACACAGATTTGTTTGTGGGCTTAAAGTTTACCTGATGATCCTAATCAATTCTTTTTTATATTTGCTGACGGTTATCGATAAAATTAATTAATTAAATCATACTGAATCAATATAAAATTACCAACCATTCAGCCATACCCAATTAAACCTATCGAATTAACTAAAACACTTAGCTAAAACCATTAGATTAAAAATCAACCAATCACCAACCGCTTCATAAACCAAAACTAAATGTATCGAAACAGCCAAAATCACCAACCACTTACCAAAACTAATCAACTTTACAAATCAACCAATCTACCGCTGCCCCCCCCCCCGAGTTCGATTCCGGTACAGGAACTTTGGGTAGGGGACAATTATGACTGTGTTGGCGTTGCGCACCAATGCCCCGAACCGAGATAGCAAATAGCAAAGGCGGTCCATGGAGTTCCTGGCCTATCATACGCCGCGAATGGAGGGTTTTCGGATTTTATCCTCCTTTCCCATTCATTCGATTTCCCATTAATCGGTGCGGTATCGTCCCCAGGTCGGCCCACCTCGATAAAATAAAACAAATCAACCAATCACTAACGTTTTATTAAAACTGTTAAGCTTATTAATCAACCCAAAACCACCAACCGCTTGCCAAAACCATTTAAACTATCGAATCAACCGAATATCAAACTTCTCAGCCGTAACAATATACCGATTTCCATTAAAAACATATAGAATTTTCACTTCTTATATATAAAACTTTTTATTTTACTATAAAATTCAAAAATCTGGCTTCGAGGTGCATACGGACCCCCTCCTGTCTACCTATATCCAAATTGTCAAAGCTCTACATGCTGTAGTTTTGGCTGGGCATCGCACACACACATACACACTTGCTTTTATTAACCCTTTACGTCATTATCAAAAAAATCATCCGTTTTTTGGCCTTAAATTTGGCACGAATTTCTTAGCCGGCGTTCACTCTTTTTGTAATTATTTTGGTCCTTATCCGTAACATAAATATCTAGTAGATTTGATCTTTGTTCGTAACATAAATTTTTGGCAGATTTGGTCCTTGTCCGTAACACGAATATTTGACAAATTTTGAACTAAATCTATATAAATCTTATTTTAATTGGACGCATATATGCGTTTTTAGATTTACATGCCCCTCAGTTTTTGGACGCATATATGCGTCGAATGATTGAAAGGGTTAATATAGATAACAAATATCCTATTGATAAATGGTTTCTTGAAGAAACTACAAATTTGAGCTGAACTCTATGCCAAATTTCAAATTTCTAGCTATAATGGTTAAACGAGATTTTATATAAAGCTGACATTTATATATAGGTTAGATTCACAGTTTTTTTTGCACATTTTGCAGTTACAGATTGTAATTACAAAAACCCTTATCCACTTGAGAACCTAATACCCAAGAGGTACATACGTACCAAATTTTGCATACATGGGTAATTTATTATGGGAAAAATAATTTTCATGTGATTTCTATACACAGATTTATAGAGATTTGCAATTTTTGATACTAAAATAGAATTTTGAAAAAATCATTACATACTTGATATTCTGGCACCCAAGCTGCACATACATACCAAATTTAATGAATATAGGTTTCTTGGTTATTTTAGAGTACTTTTTTAATATCATTTTAAAATTTGAACTATTTTAAATAGAAACTTATTAGAGTAAAAAATCAAACTGCCTTTTCACATACTAAAAAAATCTAGATATGAACGGGTTTCTAGCTGAACTGCAAATTTAGAGCAGAACCATGTCAAATTACAAATTCCTAGCTTTTGTGGTTTAACCCCTTGCAATGCGATTTAAATTCCAAAGCTATGGGCCCAAAACGTTTAAAAAAGACCTCCCTTCGAGCCATTTTCTACTGGTTTTACACGTGATAATCAGTTTGTGCCCGAATAACTAATAACTGATCACATGTGAGACTCGTGGATATAGGTCAAAGGGTTAAGAAACCTTGATTATAAGTGTCTTATATATCATAGATATATTTTTACAATTTTTGTTGCTATAATTGATTTAAAACCCACCTTACATAACTGATATTATTACACCCAAGCTGCATGTACATAGCACGTTTTATAAACTTAGGCTTGTTGGGTTTTAGAAAGCTTTTTTTGAAAATTTTCTCAAATTTGAATCATTTTATAATCAACTTATTAAGGTGAATTTCAAACTGCTTTTTCATATATCAAAAATACTTAAAAAATCCTAAGGATAAATGGCTTCTTAGTGGAGCTACAAATTTTGAATGGAACCTCCATACCAAATTTCGATTTCCTAGCTCTTGTAGTTTAAGAGAAATCTTGATTAATAGTGCCTTATATATACATTATAGATATAGATTGTATATTTTTTTAGTACTAGATAGTCCCAGATATAGATTGTATATTATTGTTTATATTTAAATATTCCATGTTTAGATTGGGCATCCATTGATTTCATGACATTATTCGAACCAAAATGAATCCGTTAGCTATTACGATGGCGATGAGCTTATGAAAACCTACAGTTGGGAGTTATTAACTGATGGAATACCACTGGTGACGTATAAAAGTTAAAAGTGGGGTGGTGTATAACTAGACCTCGCTTGGATATCGTCGGTATGCAGAACCCAAGGAAGGTGGGGATCGAGGTCCCCAATACGAAGAAGCCGAATCAGACGGGTTAGATATTTTCTAATAGGTTTTGGATGTTTAACTTTTTTATTTAGCGGTCATCCGATGCCATTTGTTTCAGGAACACTTCCTCACCCCAAACTCCGAGTTCCCCAAGACGGTGTATGAAGGTTTTTTACAAGGTAATCTATTCATTCATCTAACCTCACAGGTTGGAAAACTGGGCCCGATACGCCACTCTTTGGTAAAAGGGTACGCGATCCCGTCACGAAGAAGCTCGACCCGTATGAGTGGGAGACTTATGACGAAGTTAGAAACCGTGTCCTAAATTTCAGCTGCGGCCTAGAATTCCTCCGCAGACTGCATTCGCTCAGCGACAAGGTGTGCCAATGGCCCGTTGGGATTTATGCCATCAACCGCCCAGAGTGGGCGATCACCGATTTGGCCAACGTCCACCGCAACCTTTATACCGTGGCGCTTTATGATACCTACGGCCAGGATGCTTTATGCTTCGTCATCGAACATGCCGAGCTATCCATCATTGTGGCCAGCTCTGGCAGGGTTATCAACCTTCTCAAAGAAGCATCTAAACTGCCAAGCTTAAAGGTGATCGTTTGTATGGATGAGTTGCCAAAGGATGCCCCGGATGGGAGCCTTTCGCATGCCTTGCGTGAATGGGCAAAGCTGGCAAAGCTTCAACTGTACGATTTTAAAGAGGTGGAGGCTTTGGGAATAGCGAACCCCGTCGACCCCATTCCACCGTCTCCTCAAGATATCTACACCATCTGCTATACTTCAGGGACCACAGGAAACCCCAAGGGAGCCATTTCGAGCCATTGGAACTACGCTTCCTCCGCCACAACTGCAGCGCTCATTATTGGTTTGAAGGCCGAGTCCGCCGACGTGTATCTATCCTTTCTCCCGCTAGCGCATACTTACGAGCGGCTAAACTTTGTCAACAACTATCAATTCAACAATTCCATCGGGTTCTATAGCGGAAGCATACTTGGCCTTATGGACGATATCGGTGAACTGAGGCCCACCATCATTGCGGCTGTTCCGCGCATCCTTCATCGGATCTACGACCGGATTGCTGCGGTGGCACTTGAGGGGCAAGGGCTTGGGCCGTCCCTTTTCCGGATCGGCCTTCAAAAGAAGCTTGAGAAATATCGCCGTGGCGAAGGAGCCGAAAGCTTGTTTTGGGACAGCCTTATATTCAACAAAGTTAGAAAGTTGCTTGGGGGGCGCGTGCGTTCCTTGTTGACCGGTAGCGCCCCGCTCGCCCCCGAGGTATTGGATTTCCTAAGGGTTGTGCTTTGCCCGCTGATTTTTGAGGGTAGAAAATCATCCCGGCCTTTACTAACAGTTACCAGGGTACGGGCTAACCGAGACGGCAGCAACTGGATGCCTGACGTTGCGCGACGAGTATAGATCAGGCCATGTTGGGCCGCCAGTCCTAGGGTACGGGTTGGGTTTTTGCTCAAACGAATTTTAGCACTCAAGCGAAGCTCGTAGATATCCCCGAGATGGACTATTTGACAACGGACAAGCCCTTCCCGCGCGGCGAAATCTGTTTCAAGGGGGGCAACGTGTTTTTGGGCTACTACAAAGATCCCGAGAAAACTGCGGAGGTGATTGACTCCGAGGGCTGGTTCCATACCGGAGACGTTGGCCTATTGGACGAAAGAGGTTATCCCTCAATCATCGCTTGACTAAAGGGTTTTAGGAAACTTCAAAATCATCGATCGGAAGAAGAATCTTTTCAAGCTTTCTCAAGGTAGGCTGCCCTTCGTTCCAAAGAATCAAATTCTCTAGGCGAGTACGTTGCTCCGGAAAAGATTGAGAACGTCCTAGTCCAAAACAACAAAGTCGCACAGGCCTTTGTCTATGGCGACTCTCTAAAGTCCCACTTGATTGCCATCGTTGTTCCTGAGCCCGAACCCTTCCTTCAATGGGCCAAATTGGTCACCAAAGATCCGTCCATCGATCTAGCTGCAGCGTGCTCTAATGCCTCCGCACGTAAGGCTCTAGTGGATGAACTGGATGCTTTGGGGAAGCAAGCTGGACTTCAGGGGTAAACCTAGCGCGAACTTGATCCAAAGCTTACAAAATTAGGTTTGAGCTGGTTCGGGCGCTGCACCTTGAACCTGTACCCTTCTCTGAGCAGAATGGGCTTATCACCCCCACGTAAGCCTCCCCCTTTATATCGATTTATCGCCCTCCTTTTAGCATGAAGACCATGCGCCCGGCTATGAAGAAGGCCTACCAGAAGATATTGGACCAGCTCTATGAGGAAACTTCATAATTTAATGGTTTGGCGCATGATCCGCTTACGTCTGTAGCTCGGGTGGCCCGGATAAGATACACGGCCTGCCTTCGGGTGGAGACTTGATTATACTGAATTTTACTAAGAAATTCTAGCCTGGAAATTGTTAACTATGCATCTAGTTTTGGAATGATTTATACCTCTTAGTCATCTTTTTAAAAAATTGTGGTGCTACCTCGGGCTTTTTATGAATATGGTACATTTTACTTAATGGCTCGCTTATTTTTGCTTAGATTATATTCCCTAGAGAGCCGATCAACAATATCTTAAAGTTAGGCGCTAGTTATAAAGGATATGTTCAATTTACGGGTTCTAAATTTTAATTAAGTTTGAACTGGATGCCAGTGCCTTAGAACTATAAATATAGACCTAGTCAAAAACAATGACTAGCCCTTCAAGCCTTATTCTATCCAAACCATCAACCTATTGCTGCGGCATACAAACCAGGTAGCCAAGAGCTGTATAACTTTGGTTTCAGTTGAGGCCTTACGTATTAAAGCTTGACTATCAGAAGGAGTTGTGTAGTGCAAAGGTTACGGTACTTATCACTTAGTTTCAATTTAAGAATTCGGTAATCACAATTTTTAGAGAGTAGATAAATTGGTATAGAATACACTTAGTAAAAATGGGATGTGACAAAATGAAAAACATGTCCAATATTATAATTATCATGATGGGAATTGTACCTTTTAGTTTGACAAGTGTGAAAGGCGACAACCCCATATTTTATCCAATAACGGTATGAAACTCTTATCGTTCAGAGAAGTTAGTGCTTATTGCTTTGTTTTTCTATATGCCATGATTATCATACTCCAAGATATAGAATTTATCACCAGCTCCATATGCCCAGATGGCTTAGCACCCTTCCATCAAAGATAAAACATCTTTGATTCTACATATCTCAAAATAAAGAGGATAAGTAAGAAGTTATTAAGGGGCAACTAAGAGGTGACTGATAAGTTAAGTTCTATGTTACACCCAACAGTATAGGATCCATCACCTTTAACTAATGTCTAGCCTTCTATAAAAGACCTATAGAGTTTACAGGATGGTTATTGTATGGGGAAGAGTATGGGCTCAGTGACCATTGCCTCCTCAGTTCAATACCAGTAGATAAACTTGGGTGGGGGACAATTCATGACTGCATTGGCATTGCACACCAATGCTTTAAACTGAGATAGCAAATGGCCCATTGAGTTCCTACCCTATCAAGATAATGTGGATGAAGGTTTTCTGAAATTCATTCCCCTTTCACACCAATTTAAAATATTCCTTATTTCCCTTATCATTCATTCAGTATCATCCTCTGGTTAACCCACCTCACATAAATTTATTATAAGGGGAAGGAATACTAAGAAATTCTTGAAATCAGTTCTTCAGAGTTTAAAGTCAAGCATTTCAAAGCATAATAATTAAAAAACAGCTCCATGTAAATGTTTACAGATTTACAAAAAAAGTTTTTAAAGCATAATATAGGTCAAGCTTAATCAAAGGAAGGGAAGAATAAGCCCCTGCAACTTTAAAGTCTCATAAAGGATATGTTAGAGCTCATGTATTGATCATCTTGTGAAGTTGGCAATACTGGTAAAGTTGTTTATATCAATATAATAAAAAATGGCTGAGTTATACCAAAAAGTCCCAAAGCGCTCAAATCATTGCAAAAAAATGTTTTTATTACCTTAATATGATAAATTCCAACTAAAATATAAGACTTTGCAGAGGTAACTTTTATTTGGGCTTCAGGCTAATACCCTTAAAAAAATTAAGAAGTTCTTTAAAAGTCCCAGACTATATGGATGAATTCTTAGGGCTGATTGGTCATCTAAAATAAATAGAGGTGAGAATCATCTACCTTCCAGAAAAAGTTGGAAATCCAATAGACTTGGACATCTGCAATTACCTCATATCTCATAGTCTTTAAATTTTTTGGAGGGTTTTTGGAGATTTTTTTCATAATTTTCATTAACAGGGATATTTGTTTGACAGGTAAGGCCCTAACCACTCTCTAGCATTAACCTTGGAGAAACCCCCAAATTCTTAAACTCTTTTTTGATATCCCTGACCTCAGTTTTTTAAGACTTCCTTTTGTACATAATACAAGGAATTATACCATCATCTGGGAATTTTCCCACTTCTCTTGGATAGGGCTCCATATCATCAGAGGGTTATACAGTAGGGCAAAGTTCTAGAGGAGCAGGTAGCAACATGGCAGAGAGGGACCTTGGGTAAAATAACTTATAGTGTCTTGGTAACTTCTCACAATATATGCAAACTGGCTATGGTATATTAGCACAGTCCCTTGAAGTTATACAGCTTTTTTCTAACTTGGCATAGCCTTTCCAAGATACCAGATACTTAAGGTAGCACTGGGACAGACATGAGTTAATGAAAGTATCAATCTCATACCCAGGTTCTTCAACTATCACAGGTTCAGGAATAGTAGACATAGGTTCATTATATAGGATCAGGAGGCACTCATGCAGGGTACTGAAACCTTTATTAGATGCAATAGGTCAATTTGATAAGCGGTGGAGCCAGCTTTTGGATTAGTTTAAATGGTCTAGAGAATTTGAGACTAAGTTTATGGCAGAGTTGTCCAAGGTACAAGTACTTGGCATCAATCATAACCAATCCAACTGGCCAAAACTCAGGGCACTTGTGATGTTTGGGATCTGCATAAGCTTTATAGGCTCTCACAGCTTCAAAATAAGTGCTCTTTCACCTTTTGGTAAATGGTCCTCAACTCCTTTACTTGTTCACTTGCAGCTACAATGGATGCCTCAGGTCAAAAAATAGATTTGAGCTGAGATTTAACTGTAGTTTTCAAAGAAAATGAGTTATCATAGAGTTATGTGTTGGATTGTTATATAAGAAATGGAAAGGGGAGATGTGAAGCCCTACTATCCTGTTTGATATCAGTTTAGCTATGCAGGATCTGTTATAAACCTTGTTCAACTCTCCGCCTGTCCAAACAATTGGGCATGCAAGGCTGTGGGGTGACATGGGCGAATACCAAGTAAGGGATAAAGCTTTAATCATAATTAAAAAATATATTGTGATCTCAGTCACAGGTGATCTCCTCAAAATGCTGTGCAAGCATAAGATATGATCAAAAAAAAGTTGAAAGGTTTGAATTAAAGTGATGTTGGTGTGACAAGGGATAAAGTGCGCCATTTTGGTGATGAGGCCAACCACAACCATCACTGAATTGTAGCCATGGGTTTAGGGAGTTCAGTTATAAAGTCCATGGAGTCAGATGTCCAGGGGCATTTATAGACCTGTAATGGTACAAAGAGACTGGTAGCCTTATATAAACTGGGGTTGGATTTGTTGCAGCTGAGTCAGAAAATTAGGCTTTTAGTCACATCTATAGCAAGCCTTCCCAACTATAGGAATTTCATATGAGTTTTTTGGTTTTTTTTCTTGGATGACCTGAAGCAGGGGGTTCATGTGATTCTCTAATGTTCTCCTCCATGAGGGGGCCTGGTATACTCACCACTTGCCTTGATTAGGAAAGGCTCCATTTGAAAATAATAACCTATTCTCAACGGTTCATAGTTCCTTTCACATGCTTTTTTTATCTTTACATAGTTGCCAGATAATGAGTGTGATAAACATACTTTAGTGGGGGTATCCACATCTTCTATCTAAGCATTATAGCGAGCAGCACAAAAGCGTTGGCGTGAGTACCTTATATTACTTATTCCAGAATTATTAACATTTGAGTGTTGCAGCGTCTACCAAAGCAGAACTGGGTGAGTAAGAAGGGTCTTTGGAAATTTTATGAGGCAGCAAGTTGTTACCCTCTTCACAGAATCATTTATAGATCTAACATAAAGAAAATTTAATGACTTGGTTTTATGAGAAGCTTTTTGTGGTGAGCGGTAGTAAAATGGCTTTATGGTCATAAAATTTAAGAAGGTGCCATCTAGACCTGTGAAAATGGTGGCTTCAGTGTAAGTCCAGGGGAACGTCCCCTCTGTGTGGACTGGGCGATTTTACCATTTTCTAACAAAAAGAATCCAAATAGGGCAGCTGTACCCCTCATCACACAGGGTGACCTCGCCCATGTGGTAGATGAGCGCTGGTAACAGCACTCCCTCTAAAGATTCCTCCCCTGATTCCTGTGCTTGCCTCCACTGAGTTAGTTCACCAAATAGAGAAAATATGTGTAGAAAACATCAGAAACCATTTTTCCATGAGATGGATGGGCCTTATAAAGCTGATGGTGCCAAATTCTCAAAATTAAAGTTGAAATGTCTGAAATATATGGGATTAAAGCCTGACAGGTGTGCAACTCATAGCTGGAAGGGGACAAATAATGAATTATCAGTCAAAATCGCTGATGGCATCAAGCCATTAAGCAGTATAGTTGCCAGCCCTAAACTCCTCTTAAAATTGGGCTTTATCTATCGAATGGGAATGTATCACCATTGGGGATTGTTGCCAATAATTTAAAATTCTTATTACAAAATTGGGATTATCGCTCAAAGAATCCCGCTTAGCTGAAAAAACGCCCCAGCAACAGCCACGGGTGGGTTAGTCATCCTAAACCATATCTGCCTCATTGGGACCGCCCCTATATGGGGTAGCCCTGGGGGATCCCCGTTGCCTGTTGGGTCAAATGCCATTTCACTAACTGCCATAAACACAGTAAAGCCTCAGGTCAGGCGTTTGCAGATGAACCAATAGTGACTTGGCCTACTGCCAATTCCTTTGATGTTGGTTTAAATTAAAGTTGTTATTTTCCCCTACCTTAAAAATTTGCTGGGTTAGGTTGAAATTTGAGGGCCTTTGCCTGCTTTGACAAGCTACCAAAATTGAACACTATTTAATCAGTCACATTATATTAAAGAAATTGTTGGTCAATTCTTCATTTTACTTACAATAAAAAAATCCCTATACCCAATTTATTTATCATGTGCAAATATAAAACACCCTCACAAATTATATTTCAACAACTAAAGGGCCCGTGGCCATGTTTACCTAGTACATTGCTAGGTTCTTATATATGACAATAGCTCATGGGCACTTAGTGGCAAAATTCCTTTCTAGTTTCATAGTATTCATGAAAGCAGCAGTTCCATTGGCATTTGGGCTTGTCATTTGGGTGCTTTGGCACTTAAACTGACAGGTCAGTCTAAAAACAACTTGCTGTCTTCCTGACATAATTGACTAACAATTATTCTTAGCCATTTTCGCCCTTCTTGTTGAGTTGAGCGTAGCAGTGGTCCTTTTCTCTCAGCTTAATAAGGTTGTGAAGAAGTTCTACTATGGCCACAATAGCCTAGTATCTCCCAAATTTCCTAAGCCCACCCTCCAAAATGGAATTTTCATGCTAGGAGCCATTAAGGTGGCCGTTGTGTAAAATCCTAGCTCCAAATCATAGTTCAAATCAATTTTAATAGCTGCCGCAGCCCCCATGCCCATGTCAGTATATTTGGACATTCCAACTTATGTAGTATCTTATCCTGTTGTGGACCTTGTGGTTTCCCCCAATTCTAGTACAATCTATTCCTTATCTACAGACTCAACTATAGCTGTCAATAAAGAGAATGTTGCCTACTTTTTATTGCCCATAAAAATTAGTATTGGAGCTCATCACGTGTTCTTTGAGGCCTTGGTGGACACTGGAGCAGCGGGTAATTTTATGAGTGTAGAGCTGGCCCACCAGTTGGAACTTGACCTAGACTTGGGTTCTACTGTGATCGTTGCTTCATTGGCCTTCCAGCCCTTATACCTAGTTTGATGCCCAGTACCTTTCTCTGTCCACCAGTTTAGCTTTTGCAATCAATTATCTGCACTGCCAAACTTAGTGTTTCTGGTAATCTTAGGAGTGGGTTGATGGCATTGACATCATGTTATAATTCACTTGGAGTCAAATATGTTGTCATTTGCTAATGACCATATGATGGGGGAGTTTCCTTTAGTGGATACTCTTACTATAACCCAAGGCCACAGTTCCATCACTTCCCTTGTTTCCCCTGTGGGTCTCTCATTGGCTTTCCCTGAGGCATTGATGGGATATCAAAGTATCTTTGATTCTGAGAAGGCAGACTGTCTCCCCCTCATACTAAATTTGATTTAGGGTTCATAAAAACAGTGCAGGTGGTGAATATTAACTGTCCATTGTACCTGCATACAGCGGAGGAGGAGGCTGCTATCAATGCATGGTTGGATGTCATGCTTAATAAAGGGTGGTTATTCAAAGAGAAATCACCAGTTGCTTCTCTCATCGTTTATGCCAATAGGGCTGATGGTTCCCTTTGTCTCTGTGTGGATTATGGTCACTTATAAAATCTCAGTCCATAATCCCTACCCTTTGCTGTTGGAGCAGACAATTAGTCAAGCAATAGCTAAGTCACAGGTGTTCTCCAAACTCAATCTTGTTAATGCTGTCAAAATCTGAGAATCACTTGCTTGGAAATTATTATCCTGCACATCTATTTGGGCTGAAGTTCCGATGATTAATCCTCTATAGCGCCTGTAGTTTATGATATTTGGACCGTTTAACAACTCACTAGGCCTATTAAATTTGCCTTGGCTCTTCTGGCCAATTTTGGGCATAATTTTCACTTTGGGTTTGGGAGCTTCTTCCAAGACAGGCTTCATTACAAACTGAGAATTTGATCCTTCCAGTTTGTCAACACTTCTCTAAGGTTGGGATTCAATTTTAAAACCCATGGAAAGGATAAAATAAATATAACTTTATTATAAGGTATTTATTAGATAAAATTTAAAAGGCCATGCGCCAGTATTTATACCTCTAGGGCATCTCCTGGCCACATTATAGTACATAATTTCAACAGCTATTTTGCCAAACAGTTCGGCCTACAACTAAAATCTTTTCTTAGGTTCATTAGTAGAAAAATACTCTCAAAATTGGGAGGATTTCAGGTATAAAAATTGTGATAAAAGCATGCAAAATTGTCCTAAGATCTTCTGAATTTCAGTTTTGTCATACTGCTGATGAAACACACCTTCTGTGAAATTTTGAATCAATTGAAGTAAATGATGCACCCTAATTGGGATGTCAGCAGGCCTCTTCCTCAGTAGCCTAGGTAACTCCTTTCAGGCAGTCCATGCAAGTGCTATCATGCTGATTACATGGATCAATATAAAAATTTTGCCCTAAGGTGGGAAATTGATTACATTTTTCATTCATCTGAAGTCCACGGGATTTTTAGACATTAACTTTGGGTTGTCCCAGAGATTATTTTATGTACAATTGAGTAAATTGTGTTTTGATAATTGGGACCAATTACCAAGATTTGATGCATCAAAAAATTGTCCATAATATGTGAGCATATTTGGGCTGAGCGCCTGATAATATACTTGATCAAATTGTTGTTGAGATATTTGGCTCAAATTGTATAATTTCAAAAGGCTTTGAGGTGAGATATAGGCATTAGCTCAAGCGTTAAAAGGATAATCAGCCCAATCTGATAATTGTGTCAGGCAAACAGCAAGCAAGAATTAGACCAGCCCGCCAGCCTAGGTGCCAAAGCGCCCAGATGGCAGACCAGAATGCCAAAGGCACTGCTGCTGGTATGATGGATATGAAACTGGGAAGAAATTTCCCCAATAACTGCCAGTGAGCCAGAACCTCATACAGGCTCATAAGGGAATACCAGACAAGTACGGCCATTAAACCTGTGGGGAGTGTGAGGGTCAGCGGAAAAAGTGGTTTGTTTTTCAAAATAAAAAACTGGATTTTTAGGAAAGGTTTTTAAAGGAAAAAGTTAGGAAAGAAAAATTGACCAACAATTTTTTCAGTGCAATGCAACTGATTGATTAGTATTTGATTTAGAGGGGAAACAAGCCAGGATCAGGTCCCGCAAGTTTAACCTAACAGGAGAATTGTTTGGTAATGGGGAACAGATAATTTAACTGGGAGCCGACATCAAAGAATTTGGCAGCAGGTTGAGTCACTGTTGGTTCAACCTCAAACATCTGAACTGATGCTCAACTGCATTTCCAACAGTTGGTGTGATGGCATTTAGCCCAACGAGCAGCAAAAATCCCCCAAGGCCACCCCACATAGGGGCAGACCCATTTGGTTGGGAATGGGTTCAGGACGCCCAACCTACCTGTGCTTGGTCACTGGGCTGTTCATTTGGTCAGTGGCATTGCATTGGGCGCATTGCCCAATTTGCCAATGGGGAGCTTCAAATCCTCGTTGATGGTGTCCAATGCTGTTACCTGCCCATCAGGGATGATCCCTGACAATTTTGGGAGGGAGATGTATTTTTTGATTGTTGTGTTAACTGAATTGAAACTGTCAGGCATTCTGACTGATAGATCAGTCTTTATACCTTTTTGACCATTTGAAATCTGAACATTGGGCTGATTGTTGCTCAAATTAGTTCTGATCAATTTAATTTTGGCAATCTTGGCATAGGTTTCACTGATTCCCTGTAGCAGTTCTGCTAAGGTGAGTATGGGTACTGGGGGTGTGATATGAATTGAAAGAGCTGTTACCCAGCGCTCATCTACCATGTGAGCAAGATTACCATGAGTAACGAGGGGTACAGCCATCCTCTTTGGTGCCTTTTTGCTTGGGAATGGGAAAATGGCCCAATCAACGCCCAGAGAACATTCCCCAAGACTTACATTACCCTTTCCTTTTTCTAAGGGAAGGGCCCCACCACCGGGAAACTGCATGAGAGCCACATTCTTGTGCGCCTTAGGTAACTTGATTGTCATTACCATCGCAGTTTTTTGGGGAGGGCAGGGAGCATTGGGTGGGATTTGTGAAGCGCTTCAACCAATTTTATACAATTTGCACAATCATGCACCTTGACCCAACTGTTCTCATAAGCTAGATAACCTTTCCAAGCTACGAGATATTGAATGGACCAGTGGCACTTGTGGGATGCCAGGATATACTCCACATCAGCCTCTTCCACATCTTTGATGATGATCAGTTCAGGTTCCATGGGAATCATACCATTGAAAGCTGACAGCTGGGAAATGTGGAAGATGAGATGCTGTTTCTAGTGATCCAGAAGCTTCAAGCGGAATGCACCATTACCCAAGACCTCTTCCACCAAATGGGGGCTGGAACGCTTACTTGCAAATTTACAGGAAGGCGCTTGAATATGTAAATGGTGGGTATCAAGCATAACATAGGAGCCCACTGTTACATTGTGACCCAGGAGCTGCTTACAATCTGCAAACTGCTTGTAGTCATCAATAGCTTTGGTGAGGTGTTCCCACACCAAGGATTGAGTTGACCTAATATGTTCAGCATGATCCGCGGCAGCTTGGACCTCAGGCCGCAAGCAAGGTCTGACTGAAAACAAAGGATTGTAACCCAACGTCGCTTCATAGGGAGAAAACCCTGTAGACATGTGCGTTCCATTGTTATAAGCAAATTGAGCGAGGGGAAGGTCATTGGCCCAGGTGTCCTGTGCGGCTGCAGCATAGCAACTCAGGTACTGTTTGAGGACTTGGTTGACTCTCTCAGTCTGCCCATCAGACTGGGGATGATACACTGTGGAATGGCAGGGGGATATTATTAGGGTAGATAGGAGTTCACTCCAAAACCGCGCCGTGAACTGTGAACCATGGTCACTAATAATCTCCTGTGGGAGACCAATCATCAAGAACATATGATGCACAAAAAGGCGGGCAGTCTCCTCTGATGTAATCGTGGAATTGCAGGGAATAAAGAGGGAAAATTTTGTGAAACAATCCACCACCACCATCACCGCTGTGAACCTGTTAGAGCAGGGGAGTTTGACAATAAAGTCCACGGACACCAACGTCCATGGAGCCTCCACCTGTTGTAAGGGGTGTAAAAGACTGTTTCTACTGGAGCGGTCTGACTTAGTCTGAGAACAAGTAACGAAGTTGGTGATCTAGGATGGAACTTCTTTTGTCAAACCCGCCCAATTGTAGGTCCATTTAATCAAATTGATGCATTTCTTAGTACCAGGATGACCAACCATAGGGGGATCGTGATGTGCACAGAATACCTCAGTTTGGAAGGAGGGGGGAACCCAAATGTGTGACCAAAAATAAATAAGACCCTCCTTCATTGAGTATAGAAAGTGTTTATGCTTCTGGTGAGATAACTGCTCGCCCAGCTCCATGCCCTCAGGGCAGGCCATTTGACTGGCTAAGACCTGAGCAATCAATGGAGCGTCGGGGCCAGAGCGATGGAAGAAATGATAGGGGGGACAATTGACAGGATTTGGGTGCCAGGAATCATAGTAACAAGATCCACTTCCTCTGGATCTGCGGAACAGTAGGTGAGGCTGCAGCTGAGAAAATTATGAAGTACATTGAGCGCACCTTTTATGAACTCATATTTGAAATTAAAACTGCACAAATCCTGATAGGTTCAGACTTGCCGATGCACCAATTTTTGGGGTTTACAAAAGTAAAGAGAGCCTGGTGGTCCATGCGGACCATTAACTCATGTTGATCACCCTGTAACAGATATCTCCAATGAGTTAATGTCTATGCAATGGCCGCCAACTCCTTGTCATAAATGGCCCAGGACTGCTCCATAGAGGTGAACTTTCAGGAATAATAGGTGACTGGGTGTTCCAAGCCATCATGCTCCTGGAGCAACACCACCCCCACGGCTACCAATGAGGCGTCACATGCAATGATATATGTCTTGGTGGAATTGGCATGTTTCAAAATGGGAGGGGACACAAACACCTCTTTAATTGATTTGAACGCCTGTTGGCATTCAGCCATCCAGCGAAATGGTACATTTTTCTCTGTAAGGGGGTGGAGCGGGGCAGCAAGCTGGGAAAATGCTGGGGGAGAACTTTTTTAAGAAAATGATGGTTCCCAAGAAACTCCATAGTTGTTTCTGGGTAGTTGGGGTTGGCCATTCCCAAATAGCATCCAACTTATTGGGAGGGATTGCATAGCCATCTTTAAGGAATAGGTTCCCAAGGAAGGTAACCTCCTCCTTATAGAACTCGCACTTGGAAGGCTTGACAAATAAGCCTGCCTTATGCAAGGCGGCCACAACTGCTTCCAAGTCAGTAGCATGTTGTTTGGGAGTCAGGGAGTGAACCAGAATGTTATCGATATATGCAACTGTGTAGGTAAACTGGAGGTCACCCAGTACAATGTCAATCATGCATTGAAACGTAGTGGGAGCATTCTTCAGCCCAAAGGGCATCACGCGGAATTGGAAAATGCCCCACTTCGTCCAGATTGATGTTAACCATTCTTGCCCTTTCATTACCCAAATCTGGTTGAATGATTGATGAGATCCAGCTTGGAAAACACTCAAGATTTGGTAATTGCTTGGCTTATCATCTGTTCTAAAGGAAGGGGTAGGGATCAGAATCTGTGATTTTATTTAAGTGTCCACAGTCCACACAGGGGCGGAGAGAACCATCAGCTTTTTTAGTGAAGACGATGGGAGACGCAGCTGGCAAGGTCTCCTTGAAAAACCACCCTTTTTTCAACATATCGTCCAACCAGGTGTTGAGCGCAGCCTCCTCCTCTGCTGTGTGGGGATACAACGTGCAGTTGATATTAACCAACTCCACCATCGTACAAAACCCACAGTCAAATCTAGTGTGGGGAGGCAAATGATCCGCCTTTTCAGAATCAAAAATGCTTTGATAGCACATTAAACTTTCTGGAAAATCAGATGGTATGCCTGTAGGGGAGAAGAGGGACATGATAGAACTGCGACTTTGAGCTTTCTTAAGAGTGTCAATTAGGGGGAATTTACCCTTCAGTTGATCATTAGCAAATGACAGCATGTTAGTCTCCAGGTGGATCTTGACATGTTGCTGGTGCCACGATACCACTCCTAAGATCACTGGAAACACCAAGTTCAGCATAGCAGAAAATTGGTCACAGAAGCTGAACTGGTGTATTGAAAATGTGACTGGTCAGCATATCAGGTATGAGGTTTGGGAGGCTGACGATGCAACCATCACCAAAGGATCTGCATCCAGGGCAAGTTCCAATTGCTAGGCCAGTTCTACACTCATAAAATTTCCCGCAGCTCCAGTGTCCACCAGAACCTCAAAGGAGATGTGATGGGACCTGACACTAATCTTCATGGGTACTAAAAAGTAAGCGGAGTTCTCTTTATTGGTAGTTGTGGATATTCCAGTGATACCAAAGAGATGATAGTGGGGTCAGGGGAAACCACTAGGCTTTTGTGGGGGTTAAACTCGTTGCAAGTTGGGATGCCAGATCCTACTGACATGGGCAGAATAGTTGCGGCAACTATGGGGTATGGGTTTGAAGTTTTGAGTAGAACTGGACTATTGTGGATGGAGAAAATCTTCTTCATAACCTGGTTCAGTTGAAAAGGAGGGACCATTGCTGCGCCGATATCTATAAGAAAGGCAGAAATGGCTAAGAATAAAGGTTGGTTGATTATGTCAGGTGAACAGCAAGTAAGAATTAGACCAGCCTGCCAGCCTAGGTGCCAAAGCGCCCAGATGGCAGACCAAAATGCCAAAGGAACTGCTTCTGGTATGACGGATATAGAACTGGGAAGGAATTTCCCCAATAACTGCTGGTGAGCAAGAACCTCATACAGGCTCATAAGGGAATAACAGACAAGTATGGCCATTAACCCCGTGGGAAGTGAGAGGGTTGGAAAAAAAAAATGGTTTATAACATATTAACTGGATTTTTAGGAAAGGTTTTTAATGGAAAATTTAGGAAAGAAAAATCAACCAACAATTTTCTCAGTGAGATGCAACTGATTAAATAGTAGCCATTTAGAGGGGAAACAAGCCAGGATCAGGTCTAGCAAGTTTGACCTAACCAGCAAATTGTTTAGGGATGGTGAACAGATAATTTAACTGGGAACCAACATTGAAGAATTTGGCAGCAGGCTGAGTCACTGTTGGTTTGACCTCAAACATCCAAACCAAAGATTAACTGCATTTCCAATGGTTGGCGCAACTGCGTTTAGCCCAATGAGCAGAAGGAATCCACCAAGGCCACCCCACATAGGGGTGGGCCCATTTGGTTGGGAACAGGTTTGGGACGCCCAACCCACCTGTGCTTGGTCGCTGGGCTGTTTGTTTGGTCAGTGGTATTGCATTGGGCACAACACCCAATTTGCCAATGGGGAGCTTTAAACCCTCGTCGATGGTGTCTGATGCTGTTACCTGCCTGTTGGGGATGATCCCCAACGATTTTGGGAGGGAGGTAATTTTTTTGATCATCATGTTAACCAAATCAAAACTGTCAAGCATTCTGACCAATAGATAAGTCTTCATACCTTTTTGACCATTTGAAATATGAACATCAGGCTGATTGCTGCTCAAATTAGTTCTGATCAATTTCATTTTGGCAATCTTGGCATAGATTTCACTGATTCCCTGTAGCAGTTCTGCTAAGGTGAGTGTTGGTACTGGGGGTGGGATCCAAAGCGGAAGAGCTGTTACCCAGCGCTCATCTACCATGTGAGCGAGATCATCCTGAGTAATGAGGAGTACAGCCAACCTCTTCGGTGCCTTCTTGCTTGGGAATGAGAAAATGGCCCAATCAATGCCCAGAGGACGTTCCCCAGGACTTACAGGTTGTTTAAGGTTTATTTATGAGTCAATCACCAGAATCTGACATTTCCCCCCTCTTGACTCAAACATAAGCCTAAGATTCCCATTTAGCCTATGTTGGTTTTTTCTCATTGGCCTGAACGCCCAACAAGAATGGAGTTGGTTTTTCTATTTGGTAACTCCAGCTGGACTGGCCAATGAGTCTGAAGAATGATGGCCTGAATGCCCGTCAA
Organism: Massospora cicadina; assembly: GCA_022478985.1. NCBI lineage: Eukaryota > Fungi > Entomophthoromycota > Entomophthoromycetes > Entomophthorales > Entomophthoraceae > Massospora > Massospora cicadina. The sequence goes on from JAKSZP010014684.1 coordinate 118,046, forward strand.
ATCTGAAGTTGGATCCTCTCCCCAACCTCAAGTGCAAACTAAAATATTAATTAGAATATAACTACTATATAAGTATTATTTGTTTATTTTGGTTTTGTTTTTGTGTTTTTGTGTTTTTTTCAAATTTTTCTTTTTCTTAATTGGCCCGCTTATTAAACCTTCTTAGGAATTTTGCATGGACTTGGTTGTATATATGGCCAGTCCTAATATCCTTTATGGTGTATATGAACTTAGACATTTTCTCAATCACTTCAAATGGCCTGACCCAGATGCAATCTAACTTTTGCATTCAGCCCAATCCGTGGGAGTTGCAAAATAGAACTTCATTGTTAACTTCAAATTCAGCCAGTGGGTAGTAATTTTCTAAGTATTTTTGATGTCAGGCCTTTTTCTCAGTGAAACTGTTGTCAAAGGCTTGAGCTTGTAGTTTGATTAAGGCATCCACAAGCTTCTCAACGTACTGAGGGTAAGTGTTTTCGCTGGGATCCTCTAGGGCCAAATATAGCAGCGTTGGTAGGGCCAGGTGTCTACCATATAATACTTGAAATGGAGACATCCTGGTAGATAAATGGTATGAGATATTGTAGGCGAAGCCTGCCAAACTTAGATAAGTACTACATTTGGATGGTTTAGCTGATGTTAATTTCCAGATAAAGTTCACCAACATCCTGTTTGCACGCTCAACAGTCCCATTAGTTTCAGGGTGATAGGGAGCAGAAAGCACACCATGTACTCCCATTAGTTGGTTGAGCTTGGCAAGGACATTGGCGGTAAAGTTGGTTCCATTAATGGTCAGAATAACCTGAGGGCATCCATGTTTGTGGATGATGTTTTCATGTACAAACTTGGCAGTGGTTGCCGCTCCAGCTTCTCAAATGGCCTTGGCCTCGACCTATTTGGTCAAGTGGTCGATGGCTACAATTATGAACTTGGCCTTCATATTGCTTGTTGGAAGTGGGCCAACAATGTTGATAGATACAGTGTTCCAGGAAAAGTTGGGCCGAACAAGCTGGTAAGATGTGCTTTTTCAGAATGGTTTTTCACCTTGGCACTCAGCTCAGAATTCTAGCGTTTCTTGGATGTTGAAATGCATTGACTCCCAGTAGTAAAATTGCTTCAGATGCTCTTTTGTCTTCTTGAATCCGCCATGCCCTATGGCCTTATGCACTGCCATTATTAGGTCTGTTTGGGCTGATGGTCTTAGAAAATAAACTTTTTGTCCTTGATGATCTTGTAAAGCATCCTGTTTTCAATGGTTGTATTCTTCATAAATCCGATAATACTTTTTGGATGGATTCAGGTTCATCTTGATACTCTCCACTGATCATTTTCATAAACAACTCATCGGCGGCCTGACTAATTGTTGCAATGGTGGGTAGTCAGGATATACAGTTGGCGTTTTGGTGTTTTACACCTTCTCAATGCTCAATAGTGTAGTCATAGGCTTGAAGCTTTAATGCCCAGCAGGCTAATTGGCCCTCAGGTTCTCTTAAGTTATTCAACCACTTAGGGAAGCATGATTGGTAACAACCTTTGAAATGAGTACCATAAAGGTAGACCCGGAATTTCTTGCAAGCATATATGACGGCTAAGCATTCTCATTCCATCACTGTGTAGTTCCTTTCATGAATGTTTAGGATCTGACTAGCGAAGGCAACTGGGTGTTCTTCACCATCATCTCCAACTTGGGATAACACGGCCTCCACTGCTGTTTGGGATGCATCAGTTTGGATGATAAATTTGTGATCAAAGTCCATGTATCAAAGAACAGGCGCGCTTAATAGGGCCAATTGGAGTTGATCAAACGCACCCTGGCAAGCTAGAGTCCAGTCAAATGGGACCTTATCTTTAAGTAGATAGAAAAGTGGCTCTCCAAGTTGTGCAAAGTCGGTGATAAATTTGGCAATAGTACTTGATAATGCCTAGGAATACTAGAATATTGTGCTTGGATTTGGGCCTTTTCATTTTGGATATGGCATCCAACTTAGAGGGTTGGGGCCAAAGACCCACTTTGTCAATTACAAAGCCAAGGTATTACAGCTGATCCTTGGGGAACTGCCACTTTTTAAGCTTGATAATTTAAGTTTGCAGATGCTAGCCTTCTGAAAACCTCCTCTAAGTGTTCAAGGTGGCCATCAAAAGTGTGGCTGAAAACGTTGATATTATCAAGGTACACTAGTACACACAACAATTTTAAATATTCCAGTATTATGTCCATTGCCCATTGGAATGTAGCTGGGGCGTTGCAGAGCCCTTGAGGCATTCTTATTGGCTGGAATAGGCCCTCTTGGGTTATGATTGCACATTTCTCATGCTCCTCTTTGGGAAGATCTATTTGCCAATATCTGCTGATAAGATCCATTGCCAATAAGAACTTCACGTCCTCTAGCCTATCCAAGGCGTCGTCGATTCATGGCAGTGGGTATGAGTCCTTTTTTGATGTTGTTTAACTTTCAATAGTTGATGACTACTCAGTTGCTTCCATCCTTCTTTTCACTATTAAAATTAGTGCTTCCCATGGACTTTTTGAAAGAACTATCATGCAGTGTTTGAGGAATTCCTTAATCTCCTTGGATACTGCTTCTTCTGATGATTTTGAGCATCTAATCGGGCAATATCAAATAGGTTTATGATCTTCAGTATCAATTTTGTGGGTGACACCATTAGCATAACCCAAGTCAAAATCATCTTGTGAGAATATTTCCCAATATTTAGATAATAACTGCTGAGCTTGGCCTTTCTCAGAGTTGGTCAGGTTGCTTAAATCAGCCATAGGGACAACATTATTTATGTTGAGTTGGTCCATATCAGGGAGCCCTAATTCAATAAAAGTTCCAAACTCATGGATTGAGTGAAATTCCGTGGTAGGAAACAGATGCAGAAAAGCGATTGTTTGATGTCACCTAATGGAGATGGGCTGATTTTTCATGTTCACAAATTAAATATGTATTCCTCCATGGCCCAGAATGATAATACCAAGGGCAATTTTTGGTTCAAATCGAGATTTAGACCATGGTTGATATATTTCACCATAAATCCTTCTAGATATTAATTGTTAGTCCCATCGGGACAATTACTTGTTCTCTGGATGGTATAGTGATGGTCTGATTTGATCAAAGCAGAATGCCATTTGACTCATCAATCTGATTTAGAAGTGGTTTTATCTTTGACTGAGCTTTGGAATACTCAATCAGGATGACTCCATCTTTGTAGGCCAGATTTATGAATAGGCTGGGCTTCTTTTTCTCAACTGCTTTATCATGAATATAGTAAAGTGGAATAATCTGGCTAAGAATGGTGAGTGTATCGTCCTTATGTTTAGTAACAACTCCATATCTTCTTAGTAAATCAGTCCCAATTAAGATATCATAGTTTGTATTTGGCAACACTATGGCAGGTGCTGTTACTACAATGGATCCAAATCTGAGTGGTAGGGTACTGTAGGCACCCAGCGATTTGGTTGTATGCGCTCCAGCTGTTCCATATTCCTGACAGTGGGCAACATTGGGTGCAATTTTCAGTTTTTAACCAATTTTGTACTGACTATATTGATAGGAGCGCCACTATCAACAATGGGATAAACTTGCACCTTGTTCACTGCTATGTCCACATAAGTACATTAAGAGTAGTTTTCAGAGGTATTTATTGTGTGAATGCTGTTGCAGTTTCCTAATTCCAGGTGTGATTTCAGACTTGAGCAAATATCTGGGAAGTTGCCTGCTAAGGTCTTCATGGAAATAGCTACTTGAACGTTGTTAAGCTTAGGTAAATCAGTTGAACATCTGGGTTGTAGTGCCAAACCCTGATTATTAATTTGATTCATGTAAGGTTTTGATACCTCTGCTCTGTCTTCTTTGGTTATTTTCAAGGGTTTAGTTGCTTTTGCGGTGGCCTGAGTAGTGACCATCATGACATTATAAACCCCAATATGGTTGAGGTTATTTTCAGCAACATCTTCAGCCCTAAAGAGCTTATCAGGGTCAGGTGGAATGGTTTGAAATTCGGTGGAGTTAGAGAATTCTGTCTCTACTCCACCTGCTCTTTTCCCACCTCACTGTCACCATTAATTTCTAGAGCAAAGTTGACCCCAGGCTTTTTGTTGGACCATCTATAGCATTGACTACCAAAGTGCCCTATTTGACCACATTTGAAGCATGCAATCGGCCATGTTTGCTGTTTTTTCTCAAATTTTTTGGTTAATATTGTGGAAAACTTTTCCCTTGGTCAGACATCATGTTGTTTCTTGGGCCCAAAAATCAGGATTTTTGCTGATCTTTGGCTCGATTGGTGTTGAAATTATGAGAACAGCTTCTCAAGTAATTGGTGAGCTCTTGGATTTCCAAGCTTTTATTGAATGCAGGCAACATAACATTGTGCAGTTCATGGAAGGGCATAATCGTGTGCTCCAATGCAATCTTGGCGTCAAACTTATCTATTGCATTGCACCCACGCAGAACTTGTGACTCATGGTAGAATCTATCCACAAAGTTCTTAATAGTCTCATTCTGTTTGAATTCAATATTAAGAAGCTCTCTTTTTTGGGCTTCTGGTTTCTCAGGCCCTCCAAGCTGTTTGGTTATTGCACTTTTGGCATCCATTTAGAACTAATCATTGCCCAAATAGGGCATAATGAGGTCACAGTTATGGGCATCAAGTGAGTTAATCAGTGCCAATCCTTTTGCATTGTCTGATGCTCCTCTCATTGCTTTTTCAAATAACTTGAGAAAAGAGTGAACATTTCCATCCTTATTAGACTTTGGTAAATTCAATGGTTTGAAGCTATCTCACCCTGTTTTGGCCACAGGGGTTGTACTTCTTCTTGAACATCTTGGTGTATCACTAATAATAATTGGCCCTCTTTCCCGTTGGGAGATATCTGAAGTCAGGATTGCTTCCAGTACTCTAGGCATAGAACAGATGTTCAAAATATCAGTTTCTGCATCAGCGTCATTTTCTGATGGTTTAGTTTCATAATATTGCTCTGAACTACTGGATTCTGAATCCTGAATTTGACCCTTAGTTTTTCCAAATTGGTTTTTGGCCAAATGGACAGAGCTTTTTCCTAATTTTCTTTTGTCAAAGCTGGATAAGCATCAGCTGCTTTGTTTTTTGAGTTTGTCAAGCTTTTCTTCGAATAAAGCTTGATTAGACGATATGCTTTTAATGACTTTGCCCATACTATCTACTTGGAAATTTGCAGTTGATAATTGCATTCTGAGTTCCCATATTTCCTGAGTAATTTCAGTGTTTCTGGCCTGCAATCTCGACACAACTGTCCAAATTTTTGAATATCTTGTTTTTCAAGGCATCATCCTCACCCTATTCAGGATGACTGGTTTTGCTGCATGAGCTCCCCCCACTTTGATAAGATTTTGGGTGTAGGAGGTACCAGTTGTGGAGCCCTGTTGACTGAAAAATAATCTGAGATGGCCTCAACTCTAGTTTCCATCTCAATGTCGCTGTTACATCTGGCTGAATATGCCTGGAACTGGTTACTGGAATCCATTATGGAGAGTGTCACCAGTTTTAAGTGAGCGCTAGTTGTCAAAAATACGAGAATTGCTCACTTGGAAATTATTATCCTGCATATCTATTTGGGCCAAAGTTCCGATGGTTGATCCTCTATAGCGCCTGTAGTTTACGGTATTTGGACCATTTAACAACTCACTAGGCCTATTAAATTTTCCTTGACTCTTCTGGCCAATTTTGGGCATAATTTTCACTTCAGGTTTGGGAACTTCTTCTGAGGCAGGCTTCATTACAAACTGGGAATTTGATTCTTCCAGTTTTTCAACACTTCTCCAAAGTTGGGATTCAAATAAAAGCCATGAAAAGGATAAAATAAATATAACTTTATTATAAGCTATTTATTAGATAATTTTCATTAGGCCAGGCGCCAGTATTTATACCTCTAGGGCATCTCCTGGCCACATTCCAGCATAAAATTTCAACAGCTATTTTGCCACTCAGTTCGGCCTACAACTAAAACCTTTTCTTAGGTTCATTAGTAGAAATTTACTCTCAAAATTGGGAGGATTTCAGGTATGAAAATTGCAATAAAAGCATGCAAAATTGTCCTAAGATCTTCTAATTTCAGTTTTGTCATACTGCTGACGAAACACACCTTCTGTAAAATTTTGGCCTCAATTAAAGTAAATGACGCACCCTAATTGGGATGTCAGTAGGCCTCTTCCTCAATAGCCTAGGTAATCCATTTAGGGTGGCCAATGCAAGTGCTATCATGCCAATTACACGGATCAACATACAATTTGTCTTAAGGCAGGAAATTGATTACATTTTTTGTTCATCTGAAGTCCACAGGATTTTTAGACGTTAACTTTGGGTTGTCCCCAAATTATTTTGTATACAATTGAGTTGATTATGTTTCAATAATCAGGACCAATTACCAAAGATTTGATGCATCAAAAAATTGTCCATAATATGTGAGCATATTTGGGCTGAGCGCCTGATAATATACTTGATCAAATTGTTGTTGAGATATTTGGCTCAAATTGTATGATTACAATATGCTTTGAGGTGAGGATATAGGTGTTAGCTCAAGCATTGAAAGGATAATCGGCCCAATCTTATGGTTGTCAAAGGTTTATTTTTGAGTCAACCACCAGAATCTGAAAAATTCCTTTAATCAATTCTGGGTGATGGAAGGTCAGGAATGGCTTACTACTATATGAATGAAAAGGGGTATTACCAATTTCAAGTAATGCCCTTTGGGTTGAAGAATGCACTAGCCACATTCCAGAGAATGATTGATAGTGTGCTGTGTGACCTCTGATTTACTTGCATAGTTGCATATATTGATGATATTGGTACATTTCCTGACCCCCAAACAGCACACAAAATATTTGGAAGAGGTAGTAGCTGCTTTGCACAAGGCAGGCTTTTTTTGTGAAGCCTTCAAAATGCAAGTTTTATAGTGTATAGGTTACCTTTTGGGCTTACTGTCTTAAAAGATGGGTATGCCATTCCTCCCAACAAGTTGGACGCCATCTGCAAATGGCCCACTCCAACGACCCAAAAACAATTGATTAGCATTTTGGGCACTATAATTTTCTTAAAAATTATTTTCTGCCTTATCCCAATTAGCTGCCCCCTTCATCCACTCATGGTTAAGAATGTCCCCTTTCATTGGACGCCTGAGTTCCATCAGGCATTTGAGCCAATTAAAGAGGCGTTCTTATCACCCCCCATCCTTAAACATGCAGATCCCTCCTAACCCTATGCCATTGCATGTGATGCCTCATCTGTTGCAGCTGGGGCCATTCTGCTTCAGGAGCATTATGTTTTAGAACATCCCAATTGCTTATTTTTCCTGTAAGTTCCATTCTACTGAACAACCTTAAGCCACCTATGATAAGTAATTGGCAGCTGTAGCATGGGCCTTGACTCATTAATGGTATCTGTTACAAGGCGCCCAGCATGAAAGAACAGTACATATGGATCACCAAGCCCTTTTGTGTTTTTGAAAACCACAGAAGTTGGCACATAGGCAAGCTCACACCACTGGGACTTGTGTAGTTTCAACTCTCAATAGAAATTTGTGGAAGGTTCATTAAAAGTGCTCCCTGATTTCATCAGTTGCAACCCTGCTTATTGCCCTTGGACTCAGATGAAGCAGATTTGGTTACCATGATCCCTACCACTCAAATCTTATCCATTGTATCTCCCATGGTCTCATCAGTGGACTTAGCTCCTGATGCGCCTCTTATTTCATGGGTTTTGGCAGCCCAATTGACCTTTCCCAAAGGAGTTGGGATAAAACAAATGTCCCTCTCAACCATAAGCAAACTCTTTATTCTTTAGCGGAGGGTCTAATCATTTCTAGTCATGGGTGAGATTCCTCCCCTTTTTAGAGCAAGTGTTTCAGGCTCACCATGACCCCCCACAGTTGGCCACCTGGGTAACAAAAAAATGTATCAACTTGATTAAGCATACCTATAATTGGTAAAATTTTTCAAAAGAAGTACCAGCATGGATTGATTATTGTGTTACCTGCTCATGGGCCAATTCAGATCAATCAGGAAGGAATGGTCTCCTCTATCTTTTACAACAGGAGGAAGGTCCATGGACATTAGTGTCCATGGATTTTATTGTTAACTTTCCTGTTATAACAACTTTAATGCAGGGATGGTGGTGGTTGATCAGTTTTCAAAATTTTCCTTATTTGTCCCATGCTCTTCCGCCATTTCTTCAGAAGAATCTGCCCTTCTCTTTGAGCACCATGTGTTTTCTATGTTTGCTCCGCCACAGGAGATCATCAGTGACTGTGGGCCCCAGATTACAGCGCAGTTTGGAATGAGCTTTTATCCTCTTTTAAAAATTACACCCTGCCAATCCACAGCATATCATACCCAGTTTGATGGACAAACCAAGCAGGTTAATCAAAGCTTGGAACAGTAATTGCGCTGTTATGCTTTGTCTGCCCTGGATACCTGGGCCAACAACCTTCCTCTTTCTCAATTTGCTTATAACAATGGAACACATGCCTCTACGGGGTTTTCCATGTATGAAGCGACTCTGGGGTATAACCCCTCATTTTTGGTCAGCCCTTGTCTGTGTACAGAGGTCCCAGCTGCCATGAATCATGCAGAGAACATTTGGTCTACCAAGTCCTTGGTACAAGAGCTTCTCACTAAGGCTATTGATGACTACAAGCGTTTTTCAGATTAAAAGCAGCTTCCTGCCCATGACATTGTGGTAGATTCATATGTCATGCTCAATATGTGCCATTTGAGGATTCAGCTACCCTCCCAGAAGTTAGCAAGGGAGTGTTCAGGTCCCCGCTAGGTGGAGGAGGATTTTGGTAATGTTGCTTTCCAGTTAGAGTTACCATCTCACTGGAAACAACCTCCAGTCTTCCACATAACTCAGATGTTTCTGTTCAAGGGGACTATCTCCTTAGATCCTGTACTGATAGTCATTGAGGATGTGGAGGAGGCTGAAGTGGAGAGCATCTTAGCATCCTTCAAATCTTGGAGGGCAGTTCAATATCTTGTCGCTTGAACAGGTTATCCAGCCTATTAGAACAACTGAATCAAGGCCCATGATTGTGAAAACTGCATGAAATTAGTCTAGGCATTTAACGTGTCTCATCCTAATGCTCCTTGTCCCCCCAAAAGTTGCAACTTTATTGGCAATCAAGTTGCCCAAAACTCACAAAAATGTAGCCCCTATGCAGTTTCCCAGCGGTGGCGTCCCTCCTCTGACAAAAGGAAAGGGTAATGTAAGTCCAGGGGAACGTCCCCTCTGCGTGGACTGGGCGATTTTCCCCATTTACCAACAAGAAGGGTCAAAAGAGGGAAGCTGTACCCCTCATCAAACAGGGCGACCATGACCATGTGGTAGATGAGCGCTGAGTAACAGTGTTCCCTCTGAAGATTCCTCCTCCAGTTCCCACACTTGCCTCTGCCAAGTTTTTTTTGCCAAGTAGAGGAAATACGTGCAGAAATCATCAGAAACCATAATTCCCATGAGCTGGATGAGCTTTATAAAGCCAATGGAGCCAAATTTTCAAAATCAAAGTCAAAATGTCCAAAATATATGTGATTAAAGCCTGAAAAGATGCAACTTATAGCCAGAAGGGGACAAATAATGATTTCTAAGTCAAAATTACTGATGGCATCAATCCATCAAACAGTACAGTTGCTGACCCTAAACTCCTCTCAAACCGTCAGGCTTTGTCCCTGATGGGCATGTATCACCATTGGGGATTGTTGCCAATAATTTAAAATTCTTATTACAAAAATTGGGATCATCACTCAAAAAATCCTGCTTGGCCAAACTAACGCCTAGTAACCAGGCATGAGCGGGTTAGTCATCCCAAACCCGTTTCTGACCCATTGGGACTGCCCCTATGTGGGGTAGCCCTGGGGGATCCCCATTGCCTGTCAGGCCAAATGCCATCGCACTAAATACCATAAATGCAGTAAAGTCTTGGGTCAGGCATTTATGGACAAACTGGTAGCGACTCAGCCCACCACCAATTCCTTTGATGTCAGTTCCAATTGAAGTTGTTATTTCCCTCTCTCTTGAAAATTCACTGGGTTAGTTCAAAATATGTGGGCCTCAATCCCTGCTTTGACAAGGTACCAAATTTAAACACTATTTAATCAGTTGCATTGCACCAAGGAAATTGTTGGTCAATTCTTCATTTTACCTACAATAAAAAATCCCTATACCCAATTTTAGTTTTATCATGTGCAAATATAAAGCACCCTCCCAAATATATTTCAACAACCCACGAAGCCTGTGCCATGTTTACCTGGTACATTTCTAGGTTCTTATACATGACAATAGCTTATTGGTGCTTAGTGGCAAAATTACTTCCTGGTTTTTATAATTGTCATACAAGCAGCAGTGCCACTGGCATTTAGGCTTGGAGTTTGGGTGCTTTGGCACTTAAACTGTCAGGTTGGTCAGAAAATAACTTGCTGTCTTATTGACATCCAGTGTTACACAGCTTCTACCACAGAAAAAATATTCTTATCATGTATATCATAGCTAAGTATGAAAGGGACATTCTCTTTTTAGAAGTAAGAAATAGGGTTTATATTCTGTAATCTACTTCATGAACTTGAGCCTCTCCTATTACAAAATTTGATATATCAATGGCAACAAAAAAGGTACAGTTAGAGTGTTTATACATTAATACTGGGCTTACCATGAGTATGGACACCGCATTAAGGGCTGTGGAAATCTTGACTTTACAACTTAAGGTCTTCTTTAATGATCTGCATAGAGAAAGGAAGCAAATTCTAACCTCTACAGTAAAAACTTAAGGAAATTACTGTTCCCTGAAAACTATTCACAGTTCATTGAGTAAGGAAGGGCTGTCCAATAATTATATCCACTTCTTCTCAAAGTGATATAACTCTTCTGAGAAAAGATGTTATTCCCCAGGAATGAGACTTCATTTTTGGAAGAACTCATATTTACTCAATTTTATATCTATGTTTGTCTGTTCTAAGATTTTCACAGAAGTTACTAGATGTTGATCATGAGACTTTTTAACTGCTGAAAACTCTAAAAATGAAATCTATTTAGACTATTGCTTGGGATCATATGAGGTTGTTCAGTTCCACAAGGTGAACATTTGGAAGCAGATGAGAGCATTTTAACCAAAGGGCTTGACTATGAACTGGAAGAGGCCTTTCCAAGAACAGAAATAATCAACCATTCATGATTTACTTGAAGAAATTTGATTACAGCAATTAAATAGTCCATCTACTGATTACTCTGACTGTCAGTCTTTGCACAATTTTTTGTGAAGCCTTGACTTTAAGGTTACCTTCTATTACTTTAATTGATGTTAACTTAATCATTACTTCTATTTAAATTAGTTTATATCAAATTTCTTCAAGTAAATCATGAATGGTTGATTATTTCTGTTCTTGGAAAGGCCTCTTCCAGTTCATAGTCAAGCCCAAAATCACTAATAGTAATCTATTTTAAAGCACTGAGAATTCCCTAGAATAACACTGAGTTAATAACCCATAAAACTTCTGGATAAATCACCTCATAGTTGCTCCATTGACTGATGAGATAGTTAAGTATGCCCTAACCAACTTATTATCATCCAGTTATCAATAAAAAAGTTTTATTCACTATTTAAACTCACTATTTCCCATTTATAATCTTATACCACTTATTATGCCTTACTGTACGTTGGCCTCTTGTAGGAGATAATGAAAACTACCTAACTGTGTTATCAATATTGATCCCAGTTCAGCCTTCAATAATGAATATAATCTACTTCAACTCTGAACCTGGACTGTGCCATCACCTCCTACATTCTTGAATCTAATTCCACCGTTACATGTGGCAATCACCTATCCATCTTTATAACCTTGAATTACCCTAGTACTTTAAGTACTATTATTTCCTTAATAAACTGAACCTCTTATGACTTAAAATGCTAAAGGATTGTAGTTATCATAAGCCTCTGAACCAGCCTTAAGCTAGTTAAGCCCATTGTATCAAATTAGGTCCTAATAAAGAATCCCACTACTCCTTGTCAGTCCCATACGCGAAATTCTGAGACTGACCTTTCCAACATAGAGAGCAATCTTCTGTTTTAATGGCCTTAGGTAAGGTTTATTATTAAATTGTTTAGATTTTCATAATCAAAGATTATTCTGCAAGAGCCATCCAGTTAAACTATAAAAGATATAATGGAAGATAAATGAGATAACTTCTTGAAGATTTGTCCCTTAGCATTTGTGTTTTTAAGCCATGCATCTAGTGCAGCTTTTCTCTCAGTGACAAAGGTTAAATAGGTGAGGATACTAACCAGATCTACTGCTAGTATAATTTTAATGAAAATTGTATGAGCAGGTATTAGTGGAGCTTCCATGACATCAATCAGATCCACATAAATTTATACAATTTGTTTGCTAATGGGCTCAGGGTTTTGTGATAGGTTGAATAACAGATAAATCAAATATGAGACATACTGCCAAATTAGTTGGTAAACCTTATAGCTATTATCAAGGTACAAGATCATAACGTTAAGCTTTTCTGTTAGTTTAGCAATCATGGGTTTCTCTACAGGCTATTTACATATTTCAAGATGGCGCCACCAGCCTACGCCTGAGTTAACAGCATATAGGAGACACTGAGAGTGGAGAATAGCTCCACAAAGCAACCGTTACCTTCTTGAAATTGTACAGGGGACAGCACCTGATAACATTAGTTTTAGGATGCTCCACGCTTATATGTTTGGCATAGGCCAAGAGAAAGATTTTGAGATCCTCTAAAATTATGGCAA